>OZ017741.1:225473478-225565978 GCA_963969285.1 Odontomyia ornata
TGGTTTTTGGTTTTTGGTTTTTGGTTTTTTGTTTTTGGTTTTTGGTTTTTTGTTTTGGTTTTTGGTTTTGGTTTTTGGTTTTTGGTTTTTGGTTTTTGGTTTTTGGTTTTTGGTTTTTGGTTTTTGGTTTTGGTTTTTGGTTTTTGGTTTTTGGTTTTTGGTTTTTGGTTTTTGGTTTTTGGTTTTTTGGTTTTTGGTTTTTGGTTTTTGTTTTTGGTTTTTGGTTTTTGGTTTTTGGTGTTTGGTTTTTGGTTTTTGGTTTTTGGTTTTTGGTTTTGGTTTTTGGTTCTTGGTTTTTGGTTCTTGGTTTTTGGTTTTTGGTTTTTGGTTTTTGGTTTTTGGTTTTTGGTTTTTGGTTTTTGGTTTTTGGTTTTTGGTTTTTGGTTTTTGGTTTTTGGTTTTTGGTTTTTGGTTTTTGGTTTTTGGTTTTTGGTTTTTGGTTTTTGGTTTTTGGTTTTTGGTTTTTTGGTTTTTGGTTTTTGGTTTTTGGTTTTTGGTTTTTGGTTTTTGGTTTTTGGTTTTTTGGTTTTTGGTTTTTGTGGTTTTTGGTTTTTGGTTTTTGGTTTTTGGTTTTTGGTTTTTGGGTTTTTGGTTTTTGGTTTTTGGTTTTTGGTTTTTGGTTTTTGGTTTTTGGTTTTTGGTTTTTGGTTTTTGGTTTTTGGTTTTTGGTTTTTGGTTTTTGGTTTTTGGTTTTTGGTTTTTGGTTTTTGGTTTTTTGTTTTTGGTTTTTGGTTTTTGGTTTTTGGTTTTTGGTTTTTGGTTTTTGGTTTTTGGTTTTTGGTTTTTGGTTTTTGGTTTTTGGTTTTTGGTTTTTGGTTTTTGGTTTTTGGTTTTTGGTTTTTGGTTTTTGGTTTTTGGTTTTTGGTTTTTGGTTTTTGGTTTTTGGTTTTTGGTTTTTGGTTTTTGGTTTTTGGTTTTTGGTTTTTGGTTTTTGGTTTTTGGTTTTTGGTTTTTGGTTTTTGGTTTTTGGTTTTTGGTTTTTGGTTTTTGGTTTTTGGTTTTTGGTTTTTGGTTTTTGGTTTTTGGTTTTTGGTTTTTGGTTTTTGGTTTTTTGTTTTTGGTTTTTGGTTTTTGGTTTTTGGTTTTTGGTTTTTGGTTTTTGGTTTTTGGTTTTTGGTTTTTGGTTTTTGGTTTTTGGTTTTTGGTTTTTGGTTTTTGGTTTTTGGTTTTTGGTTTTTGGTTTTTGGTTTTTGGTTTTTGGTTTTTGGTTTTTGGTTTTTGGTTTTTGGTTTTTGGTTTTTGGTTTTTGGTTTTTGGTTTTTGGTTTTTGGTTTTTGGTTTTTGGTTTTTGGTTTTTGGTTTTTGGTTTTTGGTTTTTGGTTTTTGGTTTTTGGTTTTTGGTTTTTGGTTTTTGGTTTTTGGTTTTTGGTTCTTGGTTTTTGGTTCTTGGTTTTTGGTTTTTGGTTTTTGGTTTTTGGTTTTTGGTTTTTGGTTTTTGGTTTTTGGTTTTTGGTTCTTGGTTTTTGGTTTTTGGTTTTTGGTTTTTGGTTTTTGGTTTTTGGTTTTTGGTTTTTGGTTTTTGGTTTTGGTTTTTGGTTTTTCGTTTTTGGTTTTTGGTTTTTGGTTTTTTGGTTTTTGGTTTTTGGTTTTTGGTTTTTGGTTTTTGGTTTTTGGTTTTTGGTTTTTGGTTTTTGGTTTTTGGTTTTTGGTTTTTGGTTTTTGGTTTTTGGTTTTTGGTTTTTGGTTTTTGGTTTTTGGTTTTTGGTTTTTGGTTTTTGGTTTTTGGTTTTTGGTTTTTGGTTTTTGGTTTTTGGTTTTTGGTTTTTGGTTTTTGGTTTTTGGTTTTTGGTTTTTGGTTTTTGGTTTTTGGTTTTTGGTTTTTGGTTTTTGGTTTTTGGTTTTTGGTTTTTGGTTTTTGGTTTTTGGTTTTTGGTTTTTGGTTTTTGGTTTTTGGTTTTTGGTTTTTGGTTTTTGGTTTTTGGTTTTTGGTTTTTGGTTTTTGGTTTTTGGTTTTTGGTTTTTGGTTTTTGGTTTTTGGTTTTTGGTTTTTGGTTTTTGGTTTTTGGTTTTTGGTTTTTGGTTTTTGGTTTTTGGTTTTTGGTTTTTGGTTTTTGGTTTTTGGTTTTTGGTTTTTGGTTTTTGGTTTTTGGTTTTTGGTTTTTGGTTTTTGGTTTTTGGTTTTTGGTTTTTGGTTTTTGGTTTTTGGTTTTTGGTTTTTGGTTTTTGGTTTTTGGTTTTTGGTTTTTGGTTTTTGGTTTTTGGTTTTTGGTTTTTGGTTTTTGGTTTTTGGTTTTTGGTTTTTGGTTTTTGGTTTTTGGTTTTTGGTTTTTGGTTTTTGGTTTTTGGTTTTTGGTTTTTGGTTTTTGGTTTTTGGTTTTTGGTTTTTGGTTTTTGGTTTTTGGTTTTTGGTTTTTGGTTTTTGGTTTTTGGTTTTTGGTTTTTGGTTTTTGGTTTTTGGTTTTTGGTTTTTGGTTTTTGGTTTTTGGTTTTTGGTTTTTGGTTTTTGGTTTTTGGTTTTTGGTTTTTGGTTTTTGGTTTTTGGTTTTTGGTTTTTGGTTTTTGGTTTTTGGATTTTGGTTTTTGGTTTTTGGTTTTGGTTTTTGGTTTTTGTTTTTGGTTTTTGGTTTTTGGTTTTGGGTTTTTGGTTTTTGGTTTTTGGTTTTTGGTTTTTGGTTTTTGGTTTTTGGTTTTTGGTTTTTGGTTTTTGGTTTTTGGTTTTTGGTTTTTGGTTTTTGGTTTTTGGTTTTTGGTTTTTGGTTTTTGGTTTTTGGTTTTTGGTTTTTGGTTTTTGGTTTTTGGTTTTTGGTTTTTTGGTTTTTGGTTTTTGGTTTTTGGTTTTTGGTTTTTGGTTTTTGGTTTTTGGGTTTTTGGTTTTTGGTTTTTGGTTTTTGGTTTTTGGTTTTTGGTTTTTGGTTTTTGGTTTTTGGTTTTTGGTTTTTGGTTTTTGGTTTTTGGTTTTTGGTTTTTGGTTTTTGGTTTTTGGTTTTTGGTTTTTGGTTTTTGGTTTTTGGTTTTTGGTTTTTGGTTTTTGGTTTTTGGTTTTTGGTTTTTGGTTTTTGGTTTTTGGTTTTTGGTTTTTGGTTTTTGGTTTTTGGTTTTTGGTTTTTGGTTTTTGGTTTTTGGTTTTTGGTTTTTGGTTTTTGGTTTTTGGTTTTTGGTTTTTGGTTTTTGGTTTTTGGTTTTTGGTTTTTGGTTTTTGGTTTTTGGTTTTTGGTTTTTGGTTTTTGTTTTTGTTTTTGGTTTTTGGTTTTTGGTTTTTGGTTTTTGGTTTTTGGTTTTTGGTTTTTGGTTTTTGGTTTTTGGTTTTTGGTTTTTGGTTTTTGGTTTTTGGTTTTTGGTTTTTGGTTTTTGGTTTTTGGTTTTTGGTTTTTGGTTTTTGGTTTTTGGTTTTTGGTTTTTGGTTTTTGGTTTTTGGTTTTTGGTTTTTGGTTTTTGGTTTTTGGTTTTTGGTTTTTGGTTTTTGGTTTTTGGTTTTTGGTTTTTGGTTTTTGGTTTTTGGTTTTTGGTTTTTGGTTTTTGGTTTTTGGTTTTTGGTTTTTGGTTTTTGGTTTTCGGTTTTTGGTTTTTGGTTTTTGGTTTTTGGTTTTTGGTTTTTGGTTTTTGGTTTTTGGTTTTTGGTTTTTGGTTTTTGGTTTTTGGTTTTTGGGTTTTTGGTTTTTGGTTTTTGGTTTTTGGTTTTTGGTTTTTGGTTTTTGGTTTTTGGTTTTTGGTTTTTGGTTTTTGGTTTTTGGTTTTTGGTTTTTGGTTTTTGGTTTTTGGTTTTTGGTTTTTGGTTTTTGGTTTTTGGTTTTTGGTTTTTGGTTTTTGGTTTTTGGTTTTTGGTTTTTGGTTTTTGGTTTTTGGTTTTTGGTTTTTGGTTTTTGGTTTTTGGTTTTTGGTTTTTGGTTTTTGGTTTTTGGTTTTTGGTTTTTGGTTTTTGGTTTTTGGTTTTTGGTTTTTGGTTTTGGTTTTTGGTTTGGTTTTTGGTTTTTGGTTTTTGGTTTTTGGTTTTTGGTTTTTGGTTTTTGGTTTTTTTGGTTTTTGGTTTTTGGTTTTTGGTTTTTGGTTTTTGGTTTTTTGGTTTTTGGGTTTTTTGGTTTTTGGTTTTGGTTTTTGGTTTTTAGTTTTTGGTTTTTGGTTTTTGGTTTTTGGTTTTCGGTTTTTGGTTTTTGGTTTTTGGTTTTTGGTTTTTGGTTTTTGGTTTTTGGTTTTTGGTTTTTGGTTTTTGGTTTTTGGTTTTTGGTTTTTGGTTTTTGGTTTTTGGTTTTTGGTTTTTGGTTTTTGGTTTTTGGTTTTTGGTTTTTGGTTTTTGGTTTTTGGTTTTTTGGTTTTTGGTTTTTTGGTTTTTGGTTTTTGGTTTTTGGTTTTTGGTTTTTGGTTTTTTGGTTTTTGGTTTTTGGTTTTTGGTTTTTGGTTTTTGGTTTTTGGTTTTTGGTTTTTGGTTTTTGTTTTTGGTTTTTGGTTTTTGGTTTTTGGTTTTTGGTTTTGGTTTTTGGTTTTTGGTTTTTTGGTTTTTGGTTTTTGGTTTTTGGTTTTTGGTTTTTGGTTTTTGGTTTTTGGTTTTTGGTTTTTGGTTTTTGGTTTTTGGTTTTTGGTTTTTGGTTTTTGGTTTTTGGTTTTTGGTTTTTGGTTTTTGGTTTTTGGTTTTTTGGTTTTTGGTTTTTGGGTTTTTGGTTTTTGGTTTTTGGTTTTTGGTTTTTGGGTTTTTGGTTTTTGGTTTTGGTTTTTGGTTTTTGGTTTTTGGTTTTTGGTTTTTGGTTTTTGGTTTTTGGTTTTTGGTTTTTGGTTTTTGGTTTTTGGTTTTTGGTTTTTGGTTTTTGGTTTTTGGTTTTTGGTTTTTGGTTTTTGGTTTTTGGTTTTTGGTTTTTGGTTTTTGGTTTTTGGTTTTTGGTTTTTGGTTTTTGGTTTTTTGGTTTTTGGTTTTTGGGTTTTGGGCTTTTGGTTTTTGGTTTTTGGTTTTTGGTTTTTTGGTTTTTGGTTTTTGGTTTTTGGTTTTTGGTTTTTGGTTTTTGGTTTTTGGTTTTTGGTTTTTGGTTTTTGGTTTTTGGTTTTTGGTTTTTGGTTTTTGATTTTTGGTTTTTGTTTTTGGTTTTTGGTTTTTGGTTTTTGGTTTTTGGTTTTTGGTTTTGGTTTTTGGTTTTTGGTTTTTGGTTTTTGGTTTTTGGTTTTTGGTTTTTGGTTTTTGGTTTTTGGTTTTTGGTTTTGGTTTTTGGTTTTTGGTTTTTGGTTTTTTGGTTTTTGGTTTTTGGTTTTTGGTTTTTGGTTTTTGGTTTTTGGTTTTTGGTTTTTGGTTTTTTGGTTTTTGGTTTTTGGTTTTTGGTTTTTGGTTTTTGGTTTTTGGGTTTTTGGTTTTTGGTTTTGGTTTTTGGTTTTTGGTTTTTGGTTTTTGGTTTTTGGTTTTTGGATTTTGGTTTTTGGTTTTTGGTTTTTGGTTTTGGTTTTTGGTTTTTGGTTTTTGGTTTTTGGTTTTTGGTTTTTGGTTTTTGGTTTTTGGTTTTTGGTTTTTGGTTTTTGGTTTTTGGTTTTTGGTTTTTGGTTTTTGGTTTTTGGTTTTTGGTTTTTGGTTTTTGGTTTTTTGGTTTTTTGTTTTTGGTTTTTGGTTTTTGGTTTTTGGTTTTTGGTTTTTGGTTTTTGGTTTTTGGTTTTTGGTTTTTGGTTTTTGGTTTTTGTTTTATGGTTTTTGGTTTTTGGTTTTTGGTTTTTGGTTTTTGGTTTTTGGTTTTTGGTTTTTGGTTTTTTGGTTTTTGGTTTTTTTGGTTTTTGGTTTTTGGTTTTTGGTTTTTGGTTTTTGGGTTTTTGGTTTTTGGTTTTTGGTTTTTGGTTTTTGGTTTTTGGTTTTTGGTTTTTGGTTTTTGGTTTTTGGTTTTTGGTTTTTGGTTTTTGGTTTTTGGTTTTTGGTTTTTGGTTTTTGGTTTTTGGTTTTTGGTTTTTGGTTTTTGGTTTTTGGTTTTTGGTTTTTGGTTTTTGGTTTTTGGTTTTTGGTTTTTGGTTTTTGGTTTTGGTTTTTGGTTTTTGGTTTTTGGTTTTTTGTTTTTGGTTTTTGGTTTTTGGTTTTTGGTTTTTGGTTTTTGGTTTTTGGTTTTTTGGTTTTTGGTTTTTGGTTTTTGGTTTTTGGTTTTTGGTTTTTGGTTTTTGGTTTTTGGTTTTTGGTTTTTGGTTTTTGGTTTTTGGTTTTTGGTTTTTTGGTTTTTGGTTTTTGGTTTTTGGTTTTTGGTTTTTGGTTTTTTGGTTTTTGGTTTTTGGTTTTTGGTTTTTGGTTTTTGGTTTTTGGTTTTTGGTTTTTGGTTTTTGGTTTTTGGTTTTTGGTTTTTGGTTTTTGGTTTTTGGTTTTTGGTTTTTGGTTTTTGGTTTTTGGTTTTTGGTTTTTGGTTTTTGGTTTTTGGTTTTTGGTTTTTGGTTTTTGGTTTTTGGTTTTTGGTTTTTGGTTTTTGGTTTTTGGTTTTTTGGTTTTTGGTTTTTGGTTTTTGGTTTTTGGTTTTTTGTTTTTGGTTTTTGGTTTTTGGTTTTTGGTTTTTGGTTTTTGGTGTTTGGTTTTTGGTTTTTGGTTTTTGGTTTTTGGTTTTTGGTTTTTGGTTCTTGGTTTTTGGTTTTTGGTTTTTGGTTTTTGGTTTTTGGTTTTTGGTTTTTGGTTTTTGGTTTTTGGTTTTTGGTTTTTGGTTTTTGGTTTTTGGTTTTTGGTTTTTGGTTTTTGGTTTTTGGTTTTTGGTTTTTGGTTTTTGGTTTTTGGTTTTTGGTTTTTGGTTTTGGTTTTTGGTTTTTGGTTTTTGGTTTTTGGTTTTTGGTTTTTTGGTTTTTGGTTTTTTGGTTTTTGGTTTTTGGTTTTTGGTTTTTGGTTTTTGGTTTTTGGTTTTTTGGTTTTTGGTTTTTGGTTTTTGGTTTTTGGTTTTTGGGTTTTTTGGTTTTTGGTTTTGGTTTTTGGTTTTTGGTTTTTGGTTTTTGGTTTTTTGGTTTTTGGTTTTTGGTTTTTGGTTTTTGGTTTTTGGTTTTTGGTTTTTGGTTTTTGGTTTTTGGTTTTTGGTTTTTGGTTTTTGGTTTTTGGTTTTTGGTTTTTTGTTTTTGGTTTTTGGTTTTTGGTTTTTGGTTTTTGGTTTTTGGTTTTTGGTTTTTGGTTTTTGGTTTTTGGTTTTTGGTTTTTGGTTTTTGGTTTTTGGTTTTTGGTTTTTGGTTTTTGGTTTTTGGTTTTTGGTTTTTGGTTTTTGGTTTTTGGTTTTTGGTTTTTGGTTTTTGGTTTTTGGTTTTTGGTTTTTGGTTTTTGGTTTTTGGTTTTTGGTTTTTGGTTTTTGGTTTTTGGTTTTTGGTTTTTGGTTTTTGGTTTTTGGTTTTTGGTTTTTGGTTTTTGGTTTTTGGTTTTTGGTTTTTGGTTTTTGGTTTTTGGTTTTTGGTTTTTGGTTTTTGGTTTTTGGTTTTTGGTTTTTGGTTTTTGGTTTTTGGTTTTTGGTTTTTGGTTTTTGGTTTTTGGTTTTTGGTTTTTGGTTTTTGGTTTTTGGTTTTTGGTTTTTGGTTTTTGGTTTTTGGTTTTTGGTTTTTGGTTTTTGGTTTTTGGTTTTTGGTTTTTGGTTTTTGGTTTTTGGTTTTTTGGTTTTTGGTTTTTGGTTTTTGGTTTTTGGTGTTTGGTTTTTGGTTTTTGGTTTTTGGTTTTTGGTTTTTGGTTTTTGGTTCTTGGTTTTTGGTTTTTGGTTTTTGGTTTTTGGTTTTTGGTTTTTGGTTTTTGGTTTTTGGTTTTGGTTTTTGGTTTTTGGTTTTTGGTTTTTGGTTTTTGGTTTTTGGTTTTTGGTTTTTGGTTTTTGGTTTTTGGTTTTGGTTTTTGGTTTTTGGTTTTTGGTTTTTGGTTTTTGGTTTTTTGGTTTTTGGTTTTTGGTTTTTGGTTTTTGGTTTTTGGTTTTTGGTTTTTTGGTTTTTGGTTTTTGGTTTTTGGTTTTTGGTTTTTGGTTTTTGGTTTTTGGGTTTTTGGTTTTTGGTTTTGGTTTTTGGTTTTTGGTTTTTGGTTTTTGGTTTTTGGTTTTTGGTTTTTGGTTTTTGGTTTTTGGTTTTTGGTTTTTGGTTTTTGGTTTTTGGTTTTTGGTTTTTGGTTTTTTGTTTTTGGTTTTTGGGTTTTTGGTTTTTGGTTTTTGGTTTTTGGTTTTTGGTTTTTGGTTTTTGGTTTTTGGTTTTGGTTTTTGGTTTTTGGTTTTTGGTTTTTGGTTTTTGGTTTTTGGTTTTTGGTTTTTGGTTTTTGGTTTTTGGTTTTTGGTTTTTGGTTTTTGGTTTTTGGTTTTTGGTTTTTGGTTTTTGGTTTTTGGTTTTTGGTTTTTGGTTTTTGGTTTTTGGTTTTTGGTTTTTGGTTTTTGGTTTTTGGTTTTTGGTTTTTGGTTTTTGGTTTTTGGTTTTTGGTTTTTGGTTTTTGGTTTTTGGTTTTTGGTTTTTGGTTTTTGGTTTTTGGTTTTTGGTTTTTTGGTTTTTGGTTTTTGGTTTTTGGTTTTTGGTTTTTGGTTTTTGGTTTTTGGTTTTTGGTTTTTGGTTTTTGGTTTTTTGGTTTTTGGTTTTTGGTTTTTGGTTTTTGGTTTTTGGTTTTTGGTTTTTGGGTTTTTGGTTTTTGGTTTTGGTTTTTGGTTTTTGGTTTTTGGTTTTTGGTTTTTGGTTTTTGGTTTTTGGTTTTGGTTTTTGGTTTTTGGTTTTTGGTTTTTTGGTTTTTGGTTTTTGGTTTTTGGTTTTTGGTTTTTGGTTTTTGGTTTTTGGTTTTTTGGTTTTTGGTTTTTGGTTTTTGGTTTTTGGTTTTTGGTTTTTGGTTTTTGGTTTTGGTTTTTGGTTTTTGGTTTTTGGTTTTTGGTTTTTGGTTTTTGGTTTTTGGATTTTGGTTTTTGGTTTTTGGTTTTTGGTTTTGGTTTTTGGTTTTTGGTTTTTGGTTTTTGGTTTTTGGTTTTGGGTTTTTGGTTTTTGGTTTTTGGTTTTTTGGTTTTTGGTTTTTGGTTTTTGGTTTTTGGTTTTTGGTTTTTGGTTTTTGGTTTTTGGTTTTTGGTTTTTTGGTTTTTGGTTTTTGGTTTTTGGTTTTTGGTTTTTGGTTTTTGGGTTTTTGGTTTTTGGTTTTGGTTTTTGGTTTTTGGTTTTTGGTTTTTGGTTTTTGGTTTTTGGTTTTTGGTTTTGGTTTTTGGTTTTTGGTTTTTGGTTTTTTGGTTTTTGGTTTTTGGTTTTTGGTTTTTGGTTTTTGGTTTTTGGTTTTTGGTTTTTGGTTGTTGGTTGTTGGTTTTTGGTTTTTGGTTTTTGGTTTTGGTTTTTGGTTTTTTGGTTTTTGGTTTTTTGGTTTTTGGTTTTTGGTTTTTGGTTTTTGGTTTTTGGGTTTTTGGTTTTTGGTTTTTGGTTTTTGGTTTTGGTTTTTGGTTTTTGGTTTTTGGTTTTTGGTTTTGGTTTTTGGTTTTTGGTTTTTGGTTTTTGGTTTTTGGTTTTTGGTTTTTGGTTTTTGGTTTTTGGTTTTTGGTTTTTGGTTTTTGGTTTTTGGTTTTTGGTTTTTGGTTTTTGGTTTTTGGTTTTTGGTTTTTGGTTTTTGGTTTTTGGTTTTTGGTTTTTAGTTTTTGGTTTTTGGTTTTGGTTTTTGGTTTTTGGTTTTTGGTTTTTGGTTTTTGGTTTTTGGTTTTTGGTTTTTGGTTTTTGGTTTTTGGTTTTTGGTTTTTGGTTTTTTGGTTTTTGGTTTTTGGTTTTTGGTTTTTGGTTTTTGGTTTTTGGTTTTTGGGTTTTTGGTTTTTGGTTTTGGTTTTTGGTTTTTGGTTTTTGGTTTAGGTTTTTGGTTTTTGGTTTTTGGTTTTTGGATTTTGGTTTTTGGTTTTTGGTTTTTGGTTTTTGGTTTTTGGTTTTTGGTTTTTGGTTTTTGGTTTTTGGTTTTTGGTTTTTGGTTTTTGGTTTTTGGTTTTTGGTTTTTGGTTTTTTGGTTTTTGGTTTTTGGTTTTTGGTTTTTGGTTTTTGGTTTTTGGTTTTTGGTTTTTGGTTTTTGGTTTTTGGTTTTTGGTTTTTGGTTTTTGGTTTTTGGTTTTTGGTTTTTGGTTTTTGGTTTTTGGTTTTTGGTTTTTGGTTTTTGGTTTTTGGTTTTTGGTTTTTGGTTTTTGGTTTTTGGTTTTTGGTTTTTGGTTTTTGGTTTTTGGTTTTTGGTTTTTGGTTTTTGGTTTTTGGTTTTTGGTTTTTGGTTTTTGGTTTTTGGTTTTTGGTTTTTGGTTTTTGGTTTTTGGTTTTTTGGTTTTTGGTTTTTGGTTTTTGGTTTTTGGTTTTTGGTTTTTGGTTTTTGGTTTTTGGTTTTTGGTTTTTGGTTTTTGGTTTTTGGTTTTTGGTTTTTGGTTTTTGGTTTTTGGTTTTTGGTTTTTGGTTTTTGGTTTTTGGTTTTTGGTTTTTGGTTTTTGGTTTTTGGTTTTTGGTTTTTGGTTTTTGGTTTTTGGTTTTTGGTTTTTGGTTTTTGGTTTTTGGTTTTTGGTTTTTGGTTTTTGGTTTTTGGTTTTTGGTTTTTGGTTTTTGGTTTTTGGTTTTTGGTTTTGGTTTTTGGTTTTTGGTTTTTGGTTTTTGGTTTTTGGTTTTTGGTTTTTGGTTTTTGGTTTTTGGTTTTTGGTTTTTGGTTTTTGGTTTTTGGTTTTTGGTTTTTGGTTTTTGGTTTTTGGTTTTTGGTTTTTGGTTTTTGGTTTTTGGTTTTTGGTTTTTGGTTTTTGGTTTTTGGTTTTTGGTTTTTGGTTTTTGGTTTTTGGTTTTTGGTTTTTGGTTTTTGGTTTTTGGTTTTTGGTTTTTGGTTTTTGGTTTTTGGTTTTTGGTTTTTGGTTTTTGGTTTTTGGTTTTTGGTTTTTGGTTTTTGGTTTTTGGTTTTTGGTTTTTGGTTTTTGGTTTTTGGTTTTTGGTTTTTGGTTTTTGGTTTTTGGTTTTTGGTTTTTGGTTTTTGGTTTTTGGTTTTTGGTTTTTGGTTTTTGGTTTTTGGTTTTTGGTTTTTGGTTTTTGGTTTTTGGTTTTTGGTTTTTGGTTTTTGGTTTTTGGTTTTTGGTTTTTGGTTTTTGGTTTTTGGTTTTTGGTTTTTGGTTTTTGGTTTTTGGTTTTTGGTTTTTGGTTTTTGGTTTTTGGTTTTTGGTTTTTGGTTTTTGGTTTTTGGTTTTTGGTTTTTGGTTTTTGGTTTTTGGTTTTTGGTTTTTGGTTTTTGGTTTTTGGTTTTTGGTTTTTGGTTTTTGGTTTTTGGTTTTTGGTTTTTGGTTTTTGGTTTTTGGTTTTTGGTTTTTGGTTTTTGGTTTTTGGTTTTTGGTTTTTGGTTTTTGGTTTTTGGTTTTTGGTTTTTGGTTTTTGGTTTTTGGTTTTTGGTTTTTGGTTTTTGGTTTTTGGTTTTTGGTTTTTGGTTTTTGGTTTTTGGTTTTTGGTTTTTGGTTTTTGGTTTTTGGTTTTTGGTTTTTGGTTTTTGGTTTTTGGTTTTTGGTTTTTGGTTTTTGGTTTTTGGTTTTTGGTTTTTGGTTTTTGGTTTTTGGTTTTTGGTTTTTGGTTTTTGGTTTTTGGTTTTTGGTTTTTGGTTTTTGGTTTTTGGTTTTTGGTTTTTGGTTTTTGGTTTTTGGTTTTTGGTTTTTGGTTTTTGGTTTTTGGTTTTTGGTTTTTGGTTTTTGGTTTTTGGTTTTTGGTTTTTGGTTTTTGGTTTTTGGTTTTTGGTTTTTGGTTTTTGGTTTTTGGTTTTTGGTTTTTGGTTTTTGGTTTTTGGTTTTTGGTTTTTGGTTTTTGGTTTTTGGTTTTTGGTTTTTGGTTTTTGGTTTTTGGTTTTTGGTTTTTGGTTTTTGGTTTTTGGTTTTTGGTTTTTGGTTTTTGGTTTTTGGTTTTTGGTTTTTGGTTTTTGGTTTTTGGTTTTTGGTTTTTGGTTTTTGGTTTTTGGTTTTTGGTTTTTGGTTTTTGGTTTTTGGTTTTTGGTTTTTGGTTTTTGGTTTTTGGTTTTTGGTTTTTGGTTTTTGGTTTTTGGTTTTTGGTTTTTGGTTTTTGGTTTTTGGTTTTTGGTTTTTGGTTTTTTGGTTTTTGGTTTTTGGTTTTTGGTTTTTGGTTTTTGGTTTTTGGTTTTTGGTTTTTGGTTTTTGGTTTTTGGTTTTTGGTTTTTGGTTTTTGGTTTTTGGTTTTTGGTTTTTGGTTTTTGGTTTTTGGTTTTTGGTTTTTGGTTTTTGGTTTTTGGTTTTTGGTTTTTGGTTTTTGGTTTTTGGTTTTTGGTTTTTGGTTTTTGGTTTTTGGTTTTTGGTTTTTGGTTTTTGGTTTTTGGTTTTTGGTTTTTGGTTTTTGGTTTTTGGTTTTTGGTTTTTGGTTTTTGGTTTTTGGTTTTTGGTTTTTGGTTTTTGGTTTTTGGTTTTTGGTTTTTGGTTTTTGGTTTTTGGTTTTTGGTTTTTGGTTTTTGGTTTTTGGTTTTTGGTTTTTGGTTTTTGGTTTTTGGTTTTTGGTTTTTGGTTTTTGGTTTTTGGTTTTTGGTTTTTGGTTTTTGGTTTTTGGTTTTTGGTTTTTGGTTTTTGGTTTTTGGTTTTTGGTTTTTGGTTTTTGGTTTTTGGTTTTTGGTTTTTGGTTTTTGGTTTTTGGTTTTTGGTTTTTGGTTTTTGGTTTTTGGTTTTTGGTTTTTGGTTTTTGGTTTTTGGTTTTTGGTTTTTGGTTTTTGGTTTTTGGTTTTTGGTTTTTTGGTTTTTGGTTTTTGGTTTTTGGTTTTTGGTTTTTGGTTTTTGGGTTTTTGGTTTTTGGTTTTGGTTTTTGGTTTTTGGTTTTCGGTTTTTGGTTTTTGGTTTTTGGATTTTGGTTTTTGGTTTTTGGTTTTTGGTTTTTGGTTTTGGTTTTTGGTTTTTGGTTTTTGGTTTTTGGTTTTTGGTTTTTTGTTTTTGGTTTTTTGTTTTTTGTTTTTGGTTTTTTGTTTTTGTTTTTTGGTTTTTGGTTTTTGGTTTTTGGGTTTTTTGATTTTGGTTTTTGGTTTTTGGTTTTTGGTTTTTGGTTTTTGGTTTTTGGTTTTTGGTTTTTGGTTTTTGTTTTTTGGTTTTTCGTTTTTGGTTTTTAGTTTTTGGTTTTTGGTTTTTGGTTTTTGGTTTTTGGTTTTTCGTTTTTGTTTTTGGTTTTTGGTTTTTGGTTTTTGGTTTTTGGTTTTTGGTTTTTGGTTTTTGGTTCTTGGTTTTTGGTTTTTGGTTTTTTGGTTTTTGGTTTTTGGTTTTTGGTTTTTGGTTTTTCGTTTTTGGTTTTTGGTTTTTGGTTTTTGGTTTTTGGTTTTTGGTTTTTGGTTTTTGGTTTTTGGTTTTTGGTTTTTTGGTTTTTGGTTTTTGGTTTTTGGTTTTTGGTTTTTGGTTTTTGGTTTTTGGTTTTTGGTTTTTGGTTTTTGGTTTTTGGTTTTTGGTTTTTGGTCTTTGGTTTTTGGTTTTTGGTTTTTGGTTTTTGGTTTTTGGTTTTTGATTTTGGGTTTTTGTTTTTGGTTTTTGGTTTTCGGTTTTTTGGTTTTTGGTTTTTGGTTTTTTGGTTTTTGGTTTTTGGTTTTTTGGTTTTTGGTTTTTGGTTTTTGGTTTTTGGTTTTTGGTTTTTTGGTTTTTGGTTTTTGGTTTTTGGTTTTTGGTTTTTGGTTTTTGGTTTTTGGTTTTTGGTTTTTGGTTTTTGGTTTTTGGTTTTTGGTTTTTTGGTTTTTGGTTTTTGGTTTTTGGTTTTTGGTTTTTGGTTTTTGGTTTTTGGTTTTAGGTTTTTGGTTTTTGGTTTTTGGTTTTTTGGTTTTTGGTTTTTGGTTTTTGGTTTTTGGTTTTTGGTTTTTGGTTTTTGGTTTTTGGTTTTTGGTTTTTTGTTTTTGGTTTTTTGTTTCTTGTTTTTTGTTTTTGTTTTTTGGTTTTTGGTTTTTGGTTTTTGGTTTTTGGTTTTTTGTTTTTGGTTTTTTGTTTTTGGTTTTTGGTTTTTTGGTTTCTGGTTTTTGGTTTTTTGTTTTTGGTTTTTGGTGTTTGGTTTTTGGTTTTTGGTTTTTGGTTTTTGGTTTTTGGTTTTTGGTTTTTGGTTTTTGGTTTTTGGTTTTTGGTTTTTGGTTTTTGGTTTTTTGTTTTTGGTTTTTTGTTTTTTGTTTTTGTTTTTTGGTTTTTGGTTTTTGGTTTTTGGTTTTTGGTTTTTTGTTTTTGGTTTTTGGTTTTTTGTTTTTGGTTTTTTGTTTTTGGTTTTTTGTTTTTGGGTTTTTGGTTTTGGTTTTTGGTTTTTGGGTTTTGGTTTTTGGTTTTTTGGTTTTTGGTTTTTGGTTTTTGGTTTTTGGATTTTATTTTTTGGTTTTTGGTTTTTGGTTTTTGGTTTTTGGTTTTTGGTTTTTGGTTTTTGGTTTTTGGTTTTTGGTTTTTGGTTTTTGGTTTTTGGTTTTTGGTTTTTGGTTTTTGGTTTTTGGTTTTTGGTTTTGGTTTTTGGTTTTTGGTTTTTGGTTTTTGGTTTTTGGTTTTTTGTTTTTGGTTTTTTGTTTTTGGTTTTTTGTTTTTTGTTTTTGGTTTTTTGTTTTTGTTTTTTGGTTTTTGGTTTTTGGTTTTTGGTTTTTGGTTTTTTGTTTTTGGTTTTTTGTTTTTGGTTTTTGGTTTTTGGTTTTTGGTTTTGGGTTTTTGGTTTTTGGTTTTTGGTTTTTGGTTTTTGGTTTTTGGTTTTTGGTTTTTGGTTTTTGGTTTTTGGTTTTTGGTTTTTGGTTTTTGGTTTTTGGTTTTGGTTTTTGGTTTTTGGTTTTTGGTTTTTGGTTTTTGGTTTTTGGTTTTTTGTTTTTGGTTTTTTGTTTTTTGTTTTTGGTTTTTTGTTTTTGTTTTTTGTTTTTTGGTTTTTGGTTTTTGGTTTTTGGTTTTTGGTTTTTGGTTTTTTGTTTTTGGTTTTTTGTTTTTGGTTTTTTGTTTTTGGGTTTTTGGTTTTGGTTTTTGGTTTTTGGGTTTTGGTTTTTGGTTTTTTTGTTTTTGGTTTTTGGTTTTCGGTTTTTGGATTTTGGTTTTTGGTTTTTGGTTTTTGGTTTTTGGTTTTTGGTTTTTGGTTTTTGGTTTTTGGTTTTTGGTTATTTGGTTTTTAGTTTTTGGTGTTTGGTTTTTGGTTTTGTATTTTGGTTTTTGGTTTTTGGTTTTTGGTTTTTGGTTTTTGGTTTTTGGTTTTTGGTTTTTGGTTTTTGGTTTTTGGTTTTTGGTCTTTGTTTTTTGGTTTTTGGTTTTTGGTTTTTGGTTTTTGGTTTTTGGTTTTTGGTTTTTGGTTTTTGGTTTTTGGTTTTTGGTTTTTGGTTTTTGGGTTTTTGGTTTTTGGTTTTTGGTTTTTTGGTTTTTAGTTTTTGGTTTTTGGCTTTTGGTTTTTGGTTTTTGGTTTTTTTTTTTTTGTTTTTGGTTTTTGGTTTTTGGACTTTTGGTTTTTGGTTTTTGGTTTTTGGTTTTTGGTTTTTGGTTTTTGGTTTTTGGTTTTTGGTTTTTGGTTTTTGGTTTTTGGTTTTTGGTTTTTGGTTTTTGGTTTTTGGTTTTTGGTTTTTGGTTTTTGGTTTTTGGCTTTTGGTTTTTGGTTTTTGGTTTTTGGTTTTTGGTTTTTGGTTTTTGGTTTTTTGTTTTTGGTTTTTTGTTTTTGGTTTTTTGTTTTTTGTTTTTGGTTTTTTGTTTTTGTTTTTTGGTTTTTGGTTTTTGGTTTTTGGTTTTTGGTTTTTTGTTTTTGGTTTTTTGTTTTTGGTTTTTGGTTTTTGGTTTTTGGTTTTGGGTTTTTGGTTTTTGGTTTTTGGTTTTTGGTTTTTGGTTTTTGGTTTTTGGTTTTTGGTTTTTGGTTTTTGGTTTTTGGTTTTTGGTTTTTGGTTTTTGGTTTTTGGGTTTTTGGTTTTTGGTTTTTGGTTTTTTGGTTTTTAGTTTTTGGTTTTTGGCTTTTGGTTTTTGGTTTTTGGTTTTTTTTTTTTTGTTTTTGGTTTTTGGTTTTTGGACTTTTGGTTTTTGGTTTTTGGTTTTTGGTTTTTAGTTTTTGGCTTTTGGTTTTTGGTTTTTGGTTTTTGGATTTTGGTTTTTGGTTTTTGGTTTTTGGATTTTGGTTTTTAGTTTTTGGTTTTTGGTTTTTTGGTTTTTGGTTTTTGGTTTTGGTTTTTGGTTTTTGGTTTTTGGTGTTTGGTTTTTGGTTATTGGTTTTTGGTTTTTGGTTTTTGGTTTTTGGTTATTTGATTTTGGTTTTCTGGTTTTTGGATTTTGGTTTTTGGTTTTTGGTTTTGGTTTTTGGCTTTTGGTTTTTGGTTTTTGGTTTTTGGTTTTTGGTTTTTGGTTTTTGGGATTGGTTTTTGGTTTTTGGTTTTTGGTTTTTGGTTTTTGGTTTTTGGTTTTTGGTTTTTGGTTTTTGGTTTTTGATTATTGGCTTTTGGTTTTTGGTTTTTGGTTTTTGGTTTATTGGTTTTTGGTTTTTGGTTTTTGGTTTTTGTTTTTTGGCTTTTGGTTTTTGGTTTTTGGTTTTTGGTTTTTGGTTTTTGGTTTTTGGTTTTTGGTTTTTGGTTTTTGGTTTTGGTTTTTGGTTTTTGGTGTTGGTTTTTGGTTTTTGGTTTTTGGTTTTTGGTTTTTGAAATTGGTTTTTGGTTTTTGGTTTTTGGGTTTTGGTTTTGGTTTTTGGTTTTTGGTTTTGGTTTTTTTTTTTGGTTTTTGGTTTTTGAAATTGGTTTTTGCTTTTGGTTTTTATTTTTTGGTTTTTGGTTTTTGGTTTATGGCTTGTGGTTTTTGGTTTTTGGTTTTGGTTTTGGTTTTTGGTTTTTGGTTTCTGGTTTTTGGTTTTTAGTTTTTGGTTTTTGGTTTTTGGTTTTTGGTTTTTGGTTTTTGGTTTTTGGTTTTTGGTTTTTGGTTTTTGGTTTTTGGTTTTTGGTTTTTTGGTTTTTGGTTTTTGGTTTTTGGTTTTTGGTTTTTGGTTATTGGTTTTCGTTTTTTTTGTTTTTTGGTTTTTGGTTTTTGGTTTTTGGTTTTTGGTTTTTGGTTTTTGGTTTTTGGTTTTTGGTTTTCGTTTTTTTTGTTTTTAGGGTTTTGTACTAAAATACAAAACCCTATTGCAATCACGACCTGTGTCCGTCTGTCCGTCTGTCCGTCCGTCCGTCCGTCCGTCCGTCCGTCCGTCCGTCCGTCTGTATGTCACAGCACTTTTTCTCCGAAACTATAAGGGCTACATCCATGAAACTTTGTAGAAAGGTCGGAAGTGGTGACCTCTTGAAAGTTCAATGGTGGAAAAATTTTTCAAAGGCGTTTAAGGGGGGTCTCCCCATATAAGGGGGTGACCCCTCGAAAAAAAAATTTCACCATTGGTAGTCGAATAGGGTGTCATTGGAAAGGTCTCAATGAGATCTTTCCAAAACAAGTCTTAAAGTTGTCTTATAAGTACCGAGGGGGGCAGGGGAAGGGGAAATGTACGAACTTTTCGCGTACCCCCCCCTCGCGATTAGACACCTTCCATCCGAAAAATCTGAAAAAAATCATGAATGTAGACCTTAATGAGTACAACAACAACAAATACATGAGAAGTCGAAATTCACTCAACTTTGTTAGTAATAGTATGATTTATCGATTTTGTGTTTTCTTGCATAAAATCCAAACGGTACCTTTAAACTCAATAAAATTTAGCAAAGAGATAACTATTTATAAGATTGATCTTTTCGGAAAGTTTCATAAAGATCGAATAGTATTTACCGAAGTTATAGCGATTTGAATTTTCGTGTATTACTATGGAGCAATATGCCCTGTATTACTATGGAAACATATTGCTATGGAGCCATATGCGCTTTTTACCGACTTAGACACTACAGCTTTGCTACTACAGCTTTGCTAGAATTTGCATGAAAATTTCAGGAGTGATAGGTATCATGAAGATGAGTACATACAATTGAAACAAGTCGAAGAGGCAGGAGAGAGCTCCTAGCAAAAGGGCTTTGTAACCATTCTAGGATTCGAAAAAATAGGCCATGAATCGATGATTACAGTACAGAGGAGTGGCCCCTGAAAAAAAATTTCATGAAAGGTAGCCGATATGAGTATCAACTGAAAGCTCTCTATGAGAGCTTTTCAAAACAGTTCTTAAACTGACAGTTTTTGCTTCAGTGGGGGCACAGAGGGGGGGGGGGGAAATACATGAAAAATGTGTTTCCTCCCTCGCGAATGGACACCAGTGATCTAAAAAATCTGAAAAAAATATCAAAGGAGATATTTATGGGTATAACTATAACAAATACCTCAGAAGTCAAAATTCGTTCAACTTTGTTAATAATAGTATGATCCTCGAATTTCACATTTTCTCCAATTAAATCGTCTTTGACGTGTTTCTTGATTTTATTCTTTGCTGGTTACTGCATTTTGTAAGTTGAGTACAAAACCCTTCTGACATGAGCATAGGTCTGTCTACCCAACTTGTTTGGTTTTTCGTTTTTGGTTTTTGGTTTTTGGTTTTTGGTTTTTGGCTTTTGGTTTTTGGTTTTTGGTTTTTGGTTTTTGGTTTTTGGTTTTTGGTTTTTGGTTTCGAGTTTTGGTTTTTGGTTTTGGTTTTTGGTTTTTGGTTTTTGGTTTTTGGTTTTTGGTTTTTGGTTTTTGAAATTGGTTTTGGTTTTTGGTTTTGGTTTTTGGTTTTTGGTTTTTGGTTTTTGGTTTTTGGTTTTTGGTTTTTGAAATTGGTTTTTGGTTTTGGTTTTTATTTTTGGGTTTTTGGTTTTTGGTTTTTGGTTTATGGTTTTTGGTTTTTGGTTTTTTGGTTTTTCGTTTTTGGTTTTTGGTTTTTGGTTTTTGGTTTTTGGTTTTTGGTTTTGGTTCTGGTTTTTGGTTTTTGGTTTCTGGTTTTTGGTTTTTAGTTTTTGGTTTTTGGTTTTTGGTTTTTGGTTTTTGGTTTTTGGTTTTTGGTTTTTGGTTTTTGGTTTTTGTTTTTTGGTTTTTTGGTTTTTGGTTTTTGGTTTTTGGTTTTTGGTTTTCGTTTTTTGGTTTTTGGTTTTTGGTTTTTGGTTTTTGGTTTTTGGTTTTTGGTTTTTGGTTTTTGGTTTTTGGTTTTTGGTTTTTTTTTTTGTTTTTGTTTTTTGGTTTTTGGTTTTTGGTTTTTGGTTTTTGGTTTTTGGTTTTTGGTTTTTGGTTTTTGGTTTTTGGTTTTTGGTTTTTTGTTTTTGGTTTTTGGTTTTTGGCTTTTGGTTTTTGGTTTTTGGTTTTTTTTTTTGTTTTTGTTTTTTGGTTTTTGGTTTTTGGTTTTTGGTTTTTGGTTTTTGGTTTTTGGTTTTTGGTTTTTGGTTTTTGGTTTTTGGTTTCGAGTTTTGGTTTTTGGTTTTGGTTTTTGGTTTTTGGTTTTTGGTTTTTGGTTTTTGGTTTTTGAAATTGGTTTTGGTTTTTGGTTTTGGTTTTTGGTTTTTGGTTTTTGGTTTTTGGTTTTTGGTTTTTGAAATTGGTTTTTGGTTTTGGTTTTTATTTTTGGGTTTTTGGTTTTTGGTTTTTGGTTTATGGTTTTTGGTTTTTGGTTTTTTGGTTTTTCGTTTTTGATTTTTGGTTTTTGGTTTTTGGTTTTTGGTTTTGGTTCTGGTTTTTGGTTTTTGGTTTCTGGTTTTTGGTTTTTAGTTTTTGGTTTTTGGTTTTTGGTTTTTGGTTTTTG
Organism: Odontomyia ornata; assembly: GCA_963969285.1. Lineage (NCBI taxonomy): Eukaryota > Metazoa > Arthropoda > Insecta > Diptera > Stratiomyidae > Odontomyia > Odontomyia ornata. Next base: position 225,492,901 of record OZ017741.1, read on the forward strand.
GTTTTTGGTTTTTGGTTTTTGTTTTTTGGTTTTTTGGTTTTTGGTTTTTGGTTTTTGGTTTTTGGTTTTCGTTTTTTGGTTTTTGGTTTTTGGTTTTTGGTTTTTGGTTTTTGGTTTTTGGTTTTTGGTTTTTTGGTATTTGGTTTTTGGTTTTTGGTTTTTGGTTTTTGGCTTTTGGTTTTCTGTCTTTGGTTTTTGGTTTTTGGTTTTTGGTTTTGGTTTTTGGTTTTTGGTTTTTGGTTTTTGGTTTTTGGTTTTTGGTTTTTGGTTTTGGTTTTTGGTTTTTGGTTTTGGTTTTTGTTTTTTGGTTTTTGGTTTTTACGTTTTCGGTTTTTGAAATTGGTTTTGGTTTTGGTTTTTATTTTTGGGTTTTTGGTTTTTGGTTTTTGGTTTATGGTTTTTGGTTGTTGGTTTTTTGGCTTTTCTTTTTTGGTTTTTGGTTTTTGGTTTTTGGTTTTTGGTATTTGGTTTTGGTTCTGGTTTTTGGTTTTTGGTTTCTGGTTTTTGGTTTTCAGTTTTTGGTTTTTGGTTTTTGGTTTTTGGTTTTTGGTTTTTGGTTTTTGGTTTTTGATTTTTGGTTTTTGGTTTTTGGTTTTTTGGTTTTTGGTTTTTGGTTTTTGGTTTTTGGTTTTCGTTTTTTGGTTTTTGGTTTTTTGTTTTTGGTTTTTGGTTTTTGGTTTTTGGTTTTTGGGTTTTGGTTTTTGGTTTTTGGTTTTTGGTTTTTGGTTTTTTGTTTTGGGTTTTTGGTTGTTGGTTTTTGGTTTTTGGTTTTTGGTTTTTGGTTTTTGGTTTTTGGTTTTTGGTTTTTGGTTTTTGGTTTTTTGGTTTTTGTTTTTTGGTTTTTGGCTTTTGGTTTTTGGTTTTTGGTTTTTTTTTTTTGTTTTTGTTTTTTGGTTTTTGGTTTTTGGTTTTTGGTTTTTGGTTTTTGGTTTTTGGTTTTTGGTTTTGAGTTTCGGTTTTTGGTTTTGGTTTTTGGTTTTTGGTTTTTGGTTTTTGGTTTATGGTTTTTGAAATTGGTTTTGGTTTTTGGTTTTTGGTTTTGGTTTTTGGTTTTTGGTTTTGGTTTTTGGTTTTTGGTTTTTGGTTTTTGGTTTTTGAAATTGGTTTTTGGTTTTGGTTTTTATTTTTGGGTTTTTGGTTTTTGGTTTTTGGTTTATGGTTTTTGGTTTTTGGTTTTTTGGTTTTTCGTTTTTGGTTTTTGGTTTTTGGTTTTTGGTTTTTGGTTTTGGTTCTGGTTTTTGGTTTTTGGTTTCTGGTTTTTGGTTTTTAGTTTTTGGTTTTTGGTTTTTGGTTTTTGGTTTTTGGTTTTTGGTTTTTGGTTTTTGGTTTTTTGGTTTTTGGTTTTTGGTTTTTGGTTTTTGGTTTTCGTTTTTTGGTTTTTGGTTTTTGGTTTATGGTTTTTTGTTTTTGGTTTTTGGTTTTTGGTTTTTGGTTTTTGGTTTTTGGTTTTTGGTTTTTGGTTTTTTGTTTTTGGTTTTTGGTTTTTGGTTTTTGGTTTTTGGTTTTTGGTTTTTGGTTTTTGGTTTTTGGTTTTTGGTTTTTGGTTTTTTGGTTTTTGGTTTTTGGTTTTTGGCTTTTGGTTTTTGGTTTTGGTTTTTTTTTTTTTGTTTTTGTTTTTTGGTTTTTGGTTTTTGGTTTTTGGTTTTTGGTTTTTGGTTTTTGGTTTTTGGTTTTTGGTTGTTGGTTTTTGGTTTTTGGTTTTTGGTTTTTGGTTTTTGGTTTATGGTTTTTGGTTTTTGGTTTTTGGATTTTGGTTTTTGGTTTTTGGTTTTTGGTTTTTGGTTTTTGGTTTTTGGTTTTTGGTTTTTGGTTTTTGGTTTTTGGTTTTTGGTTTTTGGTTTTTGGTTTTTGGTTTTTGGTTTTTGGTTTTTGGTTTTTGGTTTTTGGTTTTTGGTTTTTGGTTTTTGGTTTTTGGTTTTTGGTTTTTGATTATTGGCTTTTGGTTTTTGGTTTTTGGTTTTTGGTTTTTGGTTTTTGGTTTTTGGTTTTTGGTTTTTGGTTTTTTGGTTTTTGGTTTTTGGTTTTTGGTTTTTGGTTTTTGGCTTTTGGTTTTTGGTCTTTGGTTTTTGGTTTTTGGTTTTTGGTTTTTGGTTTTTGGTTTTTGGTTTTGGTTTTTGGTTTTTGGTTTTGGTTTTTGGTTTTTGGTTTTTGGTTTTTGGTTTTTGGTTTTTGGTTTTTGAAATTGGTTTTGGTTTTTGGTTTTTGGTTTTTGGTTTTGGTTTTTGGTTTTTGGTTTTGGTTTTTGGTTTTTGGTTTTTGGTTTTTGGTTTTTAAATTGGTTTTTGGTTTTGGTTCTTATTTTTTGGTTTTTGGTTTTTGGTTTTTGGTTTATGGTTTTTGGTTTTTGGGTTTTTGGTTTTTGGTTTTGGTTTTGGTTTTTGGTTTTTGGTTTCTGGTTTTTGGTTTTTAGTTTTTGGTTTTTGGTTTTTGGTTTTTGGTTTTGGGTTTTTGGTTTTTGGTTTTTGGTTTTTGGTTTTTGGTTTTTTGGTTTTTGGTTTTTGGTTTTTGGTTTTTGGTTTTCGTTTTTTGGTTTTTGGTTTTTGGTTTTTGGTTTTTGGTTTTTGGTTTTTGGTTTTTGGTTTTTGGTTTTTGGTTTTTGGCTTTTGGTTTTTGGTTTTTGGTTTTTGGTTTTTGGTTTTTGGTTTTTGGTTTTTGGTTTTTGGTTTTTGGTTTTTGGTTTTTGGGTTTTGGTTTTTGGTTTTTGGTTTTTGTTTTTGGTTTTTGGTTTTTGGTTTTTGGTTTTTGGTTTTTGGTTTTTGGTTTTTGGTTTTTGGTTTTTGGTTTTTAGTTTTTGGTTTTTGGTTTTTGGTTTTTGGTTTTTGGTTTTTGGTTTTTGGTTTTTGGTTTTTGGTTTTTGGTTTTTGGTTTTTGGTTTTTGGTTTTTGGTTTTTGGTTTTTGGTTTTTGGTTTTTGGTTTTTGGTTTTTGGTTTTTGGTTTTTGGTTTTTGGTTTTTGGTTTTTAGTTTTTGGCTTTTGGTTTTTGGTTTTTGGTTTTTGGCTTTTGGTTTTTGGTTTTTGGTTTTTGGTTTTTAGTTTTTGGTTTTTGGTTTTTGGTTTTTGGTTTTTGGTTTTTGGTTTTTGGTTTTTGGTTTTTGGTTTTTGGTTTTTGGTTTTTGGTTTTTGGTTTTTGGTTTTTGGTTTTTGGTTTTTGGTTTTTGGTTTTTAGTTTTTGGCTTTTGGTTTTTGGTTTTTGGTTATTTGATTTTGGTTTTTTGGTTTTTGGATTTATGTTGTTGGTTTTTGGTTTTGGTTTTTGGCTTTTGGTTTTTGGTTTTTGGTTTTTGGTTTTTGGTTTTTGGTTTTTGGTTTTTGGTTTTTGGATTTTGGTTTTTGGTTTTTGATTTTTGGTTTTTGGTTTTTGGTTTTTGGTTTTGGTTTTTGGTTTTTGGTTTTTGGTTTTTGGTTTCCGGCTTTGAGGTTTTTGGTCTTTGGTTTTTGGTTTTTGGTTTTTGGTTTTTGGTTTTTGATTATTGGCTTTTGGTTTTTGGTTTTTGGTTTTTGGTTTTTGGTTTTTTGGTTTTTGGTTTTTGGTTGTTGGTTTTTGGTTTTTGGCTTTTGGTTTTTGGTTTTTGGTTTTTGGTTTTTGGTTTTTGGTTTTTGGTTTTTGGTTTTTGGTTTTTGGTTTTTTGTTTTGGTTTTTGGTTTTTGGTTTTGGTTTTTGGTTTTTGGTTTTTGGTTTTTAATTTTTGGTTTTTGAAATTGGTTTTTGGTTTTTGGTTTTTGGTTTTTGGTTTTGGTTTTTGGTTTTTGGTTTTGGTTTTTGGTTTTTGGTTTTTGGTTTTTGGTTTTTGGTTTTTGGTTTTTGGTTTTGGTTTTTATTTTTTGGTTTTTGGTTTTGGTTTTTGGTTAATGGTTTTTGGTTTTTGGTTTTTTGGTTTTTCGTTTTTGGTTTTTGGTTTTTGGTTTTTGGTTTTTGGTTTTTGGTTTTGGTTTGGTTTTTGGTTTTTGGTTTCTGGTTTTTGGTTTTTAGTACTTGGTTTTTGTTTTTGGTTTTTGGTTTTTGGTTTTTGGTTTTTGGTTTTTGGTTCTTGGTTTTTTGGTTTTTGGTTTTTGGTTTTCGTTTTTTGGTTTTTGGTTTTTGGTTTTTGGTTTTTGGGTTTTGGTTTTTGGTTTTTGGTTTTTGGTTTTTGGTTTTTGGTTTTTGGTTTTTGGTTTTTGGTTTTTGGTTTTTGGTTTTTGGCTTTTGGTTTTTGGTTTTTGGTTTTTGGTTTTTAGTTTTTGGTTTTTGGTTTTTGGTTTTTGGTTTTTGGTTTTTGGTTTTTGGTTTGTGGTTTTTGGTTTTTGGTTTTTGGTTTTTGGTTTTTGGTTTTTGGTTTTTGGTTTTTGGTTTTTAGTTTTTGGCTTTTGGTTTTTGGTTTTTGGTTTTTGGATTTTGGTTTTTGGTTTTTGGTTTTTGGATTTTGGTTTTTGGTTTTTGGTTTTTGGTTTTTTGGTTTTTGGTTTTTGGTTTTGGTTTTTGGTTTTGCGTTTTTGGTGTTTGGTTTTTGGTTTTTGGTTTTTGGTTTTTGGTTTTTGGTTTTTGGTTATTTGATTTTGGTATTTTGGTTTTTGGATTTTGGTTTTTGGTTTTGGTTTTTGGCTTTTGGTTTTTGGTTTTTGGTTTTTGGTTTTTGGTTTTTGGTTTTTGGTTTTTGGTTTTTGGTTTTGGTTTTTGGATTTTGGTTTTTGGTTTTTGGTTTTTGGTTTTTGGTTTTTGGTTTCTGGTTTTTGGTTTTGGTTTTTGGTTTTTGGTTTTTGGTTTTTGGTTTCCGGCTTTGAGGTTTTTGGTCTTTGGTTTTTGGTTTTTGGTTTTTGGTTTTTGGTTTTTGGTTTTTGATTATTGGCTTTTGGTTTTTGGTTTTTGGTTTTTGGTTTTTGGTTTTTTGGTTTTTGGTTTTTGGTTTTTGGTTTTTGGTTGTTGGTTTTTGGTTTTTGGCTTTTGGTTTTTGGTTTTTGGTTTTTGGTTTTTGGTTTTTGGTTTTTGGTTTTTGGTTTTTGGTTTTTGGTTTTTGGTTTTTTGATTTGGTTTTTGGTTTTTGGTTTTGGTTTTTGGTTTTTGGTTTTTAGTTTTTGGTTTTTGAAATTGGTTTTCGGTTTTTGGTTTTTGGTTTTAGGTTTTTGTTTTTGGTTTTTGGTTTTGGTTTTTGGTTTTTGGTTTTTGGTTTTTGGTTTTCGTTTTTTGGTTTTTGGTTTTTGGTTTTAGGTTTTTGGGTTTTGGTTTTTGATTTTTGGTTTTTGGTTTTTGGTTTTTGGTTTTGGTTTTTGGTTTTTGGTTTCCGGCTTTGAGGTTTTTGGTCTTTGGTTTTTGGTTTTTGGTTTTCGTTTTTTGGTTTTTGGTTTTTGGTTTTTGGTTTTTGGTTTTTGGTTTTTGGTTTTCGTTTTTTGGTTTTTGGTTTTTGGTTTTTGGTTTTTGGTTTTTGGTTTTTGGTTTTTGGTTTTTGGTTTTTGGTTTTTGGTTTTTGGTTTTTGGTTTTTGGTTTTTGGTTTTTGGTTTTTGGTTTTTGGTTTTTGGTTTTTGGTTTTTGGTTTTTGGTTTTTGGTTTTTGGTTTTTGGTTTTTGGTTTTTTGTTTTTGGTTTTTGGTTTTTGGTTTTTGGTTTTTGGTTTTTGGTTTTTGGTTTTTTGGTTTTTGGTTTTTGGAGTTTTGGCTTTTGGTTTTTGGTTTTCGGTTTTTTTTTTTGTTTTTGTTTTTTGGTTTTTGGTTTTTGGTTTTTGGGTTTTGGTTTTTGGTTTTTGGTTTTTGGTTTTTGGTTTTTGGTTTTTGGTTTTCGGTTTTTGGTTTTCGTTTTTTGGTTTTTGGTTTTTGGTTTTTGGTTTTTGGTTTTTGGTTTTTGGTTTTTGGATTTTGGTTTTTGGTTTTTGGTTTTTGGTTTTTGGTTTTTGGTTTTTGGTTTTTGGTTTTTGGTTTTTGGTTTTTGGTTTTTGGTTTTTGGTTTTTGGTTTTTGGTTTTATGTTTTTGGTTTTTGGTTTTTGGTTTCCGGCTTTGAGATTTTTGGTCTTTGGTTTTTGATTTTTGGTTTTTGATTATTGGTTTTTGGTTTTTGGTTTTTGGTTTTTGGTTTTTGGTTTTTGGTTTTTTGGTTTTTGGTTTTTGGGTTTTTTGGTTTTTGGTTTTTGGCTTTTGGTTTTTGGTCTTTGGTTTTTGGTTTTTGGTTTTTGGTTTTTGTTTTTGGTTTTTGGTTTTGGTTTTTGGTTTTTGGTTTTTGGTTTTTGGTTTTTGGTTTTTTGGTTTTTGGTTTTTGGGTTTTCTGGTTTTTGGTTTTTAGCTTTTGGTTTTTGGTCTTTGGTTTTTGGTTTTTTGTTTTTGGTTTTTTGTTTTTGGTTTTTGGTTTTTGGTTTTCGGTTTTTGGTTTTTGGTTTTTGGTTTTGGTTTTTGGTTTTTGGTTTTTGGTTTTTGGTTTTTGGTTTTTGGTTTTTGGTTTTTGGTTTTTGGTTTTTATTTTTGGTTTTTTGTTTTCTGTTTTTGGTGGTTTTGTTTTTGTTTTTTGGTTTTTGGTTTTTGGCTTTTGGATTTGGTTTTTGGTTTTTGGTTTTTTGGTTTTTGGTTTTTGGTTTTTGCTTTTGGTTTTTGGTTTTTGGTTTTTGGTTTTTTTTTTTTTGTTTTTGTTTTTTGGTTTTTGGTTTTTGGTTTTTGGTTTTTGGTTTTTGGTTTTCGGTTTTTGGTTTTTGGTTTTTGGTTTTTGGTTTTTGGTTTTTGGTTTTTGGTTTTTGGTTTTTGGTTTTTGGTTTTCGGTTTTTGGATTTTGGTTTTTCGTTTTTGGTTTTTGGTTTTTGGTTTTTGGTTTTTGGTCTTTGGTTTTTGGTTATTGGTTTTTTGTTTTTGGTTTTTTGTTTTTGGTTTTTGGTTTTTGGTTTTTGGTTTTTGGTTTTTGGTTTTTGGTTTTGGTTTTTGGTTTTTGGTCTTTGGTTTTTGGTTTTTGGTTTTTGGTTTTTTGTTTTTGGCTTTTTGTTTTTGGTTTTTGGTTTTTGGTTTTTGGTTTTTGGTTTTTGGTTTTTGGTTTTGGTTTTTGGTTTTTGGTTTTTGGTTTTTGGTTTTTGGTTTTTGGTTTTTGGTTTTTTGTTTTTGGTTTTTTGTTTTTGGTTTTTTGGTTTTTGTTTTTGGTGGTTTTGTTTTTGTTTTTTGGTTTTTGGTTTTTGGTTTTTGGTTTTTGGTTTTTGGTTTTTGGTTTTTGGTTTTTGGTTTTTGGTTTTTGGTTTTTGGTTTTTGGTTTTTGTTTTTGGTTTTTGGTATTTGGTTTTTGGTTTTTTGGTTTTTGGTTTTTGTTTTGGTTTTTGGTTTTTGGTTTTTGGTGTTTGGCTTTTGGTTTTTGGTTTTTGGTTTTTGGTTATTTGATTTTGGTTTTTTGGTTTTTGGATTTTGGTTTTTGGTTTTTGGTTTTGGTTTTTGGCTTTTGGTTTTTGGTTTTTGGTTTTTGGTTTTTGGTTTTTAGTTTTTGGTTTTTGGATTTTGGTTTTTGGTTTTTGGTTTTTGGTTTTTGGTTTTTGGTTTTTGGTTTTTGGTTTTGGGTTTTTGGTTTTTGGTTTTTGGTTTTTGGTTTTTGGTTTTTGGTTTTTGGTTTTTGGGTTTTTGGTTTTTGGTTTTTGGTTTTTGGCTTTTGGTTTTTGGTTTTTGGTTTTTGGTTTTGGTTTTTATGTTTTGGTTTTTGGTTTTTGGTTTATGGTTTTTGGTTTTTGGTTTTTTGGTTTTTGGTTTTTGGTTTTTGGTTTATGGTTTTTGGTTTTTTGGTTTTTGGTTTTTGGTTTTGGTTTTTGGTTTTTGGTTTCTGGTTTTTGGTTTTTAGTTTTTGGTTTTTGGTTTTTGGTTTTTGGTTTTTGGTTTTTGGTTTTTGGTTTTTGGTTTTTGGTTTTTTGGTTTTTGGTTTTTGGTTTTTGGTTTTTGGTTTTTGGTTTTTGGTTTTCGTTTTTTGGTTTTTGGATTTTGGTTTTTGGTTTTTGGTTTTTGGTTTTTGGTTTTTGGTTTTTGGGTTTTTTGGTTTTTGGTTTTTGGTTTTTGGTTTTCGTTTTTTGGTTTTTGGTTTTTGGTTTTTGGTTTTTGGTTTTTGGTTTTTGGTTTTTGGTTTTTGGTTTTTGGTTTTTGGTTTTTGGTTTTTGGTTTTTGGTTTTTGGTTTTTCGTTTTGGTTTTTGGTTTTTGGTTTTTGGTTTTTGGTTTTTGGTTTCACGTTTTTGGTTTTTGGTTTTTGGTTTTTGGTTTTTGGTTTTTGGTTTTTGGTTTTTGGTTTTTGGTTTTTGGTTTTTGGTTTTTGGTTTTTGGTTTTTGTTTTTGGTTTTAGGTTTTTTGGTTTTTGGTTTTTGGTTTTGGTTTTTGGTTTTTGGTTTTTGGTGTTTGGTTTTTGGTTTTTGGTTTTTGGTTTTTGGTTTTTGGTTTTTGGTTTTTGGTTATTTGATTTTGGTTTTTTGGTTTTTGGATTTTGTTTTTTGGTTTTTGGTGTTGGTTTCGGCTTTTGGTTTTTGGTTTTTGGTTTTTGGTTTCTGGTTTTGGGTTTTTGGATTTTGGTTTTTGGTTTTTGGTTTTTGGTTTTTGGTTTTTGGTTTTTGGTTTTTGGTTTTTGGTTTTTGGTTTTTGGTTTTTGGTTTTTGGTTTTTTGGTTTTTGAAATTGATTTGGTTTTTGGTTTTTGGTTTTGGTTTTTGGTTTTTGGTATTGGTTTTTGGTTTTTGGTTTTTGGTTTTTGGTTTTTGGTTTTTGGTTTTTGAAATTGGTTTTTGGTTTTGGTTTTATTTTTTGGTTTTTGGTTTTTGTTTTTTGGTTTTTGGTTTTTGGTTTATGGTTTTTTGGTTTTTGGTTTTTGGTTTTTGGGTTTTTGGTTTTTGGTTTTTGGTTTTTTGGTTTTTGGTTTTTGGTTTTGGTTTTGGTTTTTGGTTTTTGGTTTCTGGTTTTTGGTTTTTAGTTTTTGGTTTTCAGTTTTTGGTTTTTGGTTTTTGGTTTTTGGTTTTTGGTTTTTGGTTTTTGATTTTTGGTTTTTTTGGTTTTTGGTTTTTGGTTTTTGGTTTTTGGTTTTCGTTTTTTGGTTTTTGGTTTTTGGTTTTTGGTTTTTTGTTTTTGGTTTTTGGTTTTTGGTTTTTGGTTTTTGGTTTTTGGTTTTTGGTTTTTGGTTTTTGGTTTTTGGTTTTTGGTTTTTGGTTTTTTGGTTTTTGGTTTTTGGTTTTTGGCTTTTGGTTTTTGGTTTTTGGTTTTTTTTTTGTTTTTGGTTTTTGGTTTTTGGTTTTTGGTTTTTGGTTTTTGGTTTTTGGTTTTTGGTTTTTGGTTTTTGGTTTTTGGTTTTTGGTTTTTGGTTTTTGGTTTTTGGTTTTTGGTTTTTGGTTTTTGGTTTTTGGTTTTTGGTTTTTGGTTTTTGGTTTTTGGTTTTTGGTTTTGGTTTTTTGGTTTTTGGTTTTTGGTTTTGGTTTTTGGTTTTTGGTTTTTGGTTTTTGGTTTTTGGTTTTTGGTTTTTGGTTTTTGGTTTTTGGTTTTTGGTTATTTGATTTTGGTTTTTTGGTTTTTGGATTTTGGTTTTTGGTTTTTGGTTTTAGTTTTTGGCTTTTGGTTTTTGGTTTTTGGTTTTTGGTTTTTGGTTTTTGGTTTTTGGTTTTTGGTTTTTGGATTTGGGTTTTTGGTTTTTGGTTTTTGGTTTTTGGTTTTTGGTTTTTGGTTTTTGGTTTTTGGTTTTTGGTTTTTGATTATTGGCTTTTGGTTTTTGGTTTTTGGTTTTTGGTTTTTGGTTTTTTGGTTTTTGGTTTTTGGTTTTTGGTTTTAGGTTTTTGGCTTTTGTTTTTTGGTTTTTGGTTTTTGGTTTTTGGTTTTTGGTTTTTGGTTTTTGGTTTTGGTTTTTGGTTTTTGGTTTTGGTTTTTGGTTTTTGGTTTTTGGTTTTTGGTTTTTGGTTTTTGGTTTTCGTTTTTTGGTTTTTGTTGTTTGGTTTTTGGTTTTTGGTTTTTGGTTTTTGGTTTTTGGTTTTTTGTTTTTGGTTGTTGGTTTTTGGTTTTTGGTTTTTGGTTTTTGGTTTTTGGTTTTTGGTTTTTGGTTTTTGGTTTTCGGTTTTTGGTTTTTGGTTTTTGTTTTTTGGTTTTTGGTTTTTGGTTTTTGGTTTTTGGTTTTTGGTTTTTGTTTTTTGATTTTTGGTTTTTGATTTTTGGTTTTTGATTTTTGGTTTTTGGTTTTCGGTTTCTGGGTTTTCGTTTTTGTTTTTTGGTTTTTGGTTTTTTGGTTTTTGGTTTTTGGTTTTTGGTTTTTGGTTTTTGGTTTTTGGTTTTTGGTTTTTGGTTTCAGGTTTTTGGTTTTTGGTTTTTGGTTTTTTGGTTTTTGGTTTTTGATTTTTGGTTTCTTTTTTTTGGTTTTTGGTTTTTGGTTTTTGGTTTTTGGTTTTTGGTTTTTGGTTTTTGGTTTTTTTTTTTGGTTTTTGGTTTTTTTGGTTTTTGGTTTTTGGTTTTTGGTTCTTGGTTTTTTGGTTTTTGGTTTTTGGCTTTTGATTTTTGGTTTTTGGTTTTTAGTTTTTGGTTTTTGGGTTTTGGTTTTTGGTTTTTGGTATTTGGTTTTTGATTTTTGGTTTTTGGTTTTTGGTTTTTGGTTTTTGGTTTTTGGTTTTTGGTTTTTGGTTTTTGGTTTTTTGTTTTTGGTTTTTGGGTTTTGGTTTTTGGTTTTTGGTTTTTGGTTTTTGGGTTTTCGGTTTTTGGTTTTTGGTTTTTGGTTTTTGGTTTTTGGTGTTTTGGTTTTTCGTTTTTGATTTTTGGTTTTTGTTTTTTGGTTTTTGGTTTTTGGTTTTTGGTTTTCGATTTGTTTTTTGGTTTTTGGTTTTTGGTTTTTGGCTTTTGGTTTTTGGTTTTTGGTTTTTGGTTTTTGGTTTTTGGTTTTTGGTTTTTGGTTTTTGGTTTTTGGTTTTTGGTTTTTGATTTTTGGTTTTTGGTTTTTGATTTTTGGTTTTTGGTTATTGATTTTTGGTTTTTGGTTTTTGCTTTTTGGTTTTTGGTTTTTTGTTTTTGGTTTTTGGTTTTTGGTTTTTGGTTTTTGGTTTTTGGTTTTTGGTTTTTGGTTTTTGGTTTTTGGTTTTTGGTTTTTGGTTTTTGGTTTTTGGTTTTTGGTTTTTGGTTTTTGGTTTTTGGTTTTTGGTTTTTGGTTTTTGGTTTTTGGTTTTTGGTTTTTGGTTTTTGGTTTTTGGTTTTTGGTTTTTGGTTTTTGTTTTTGGTTTTCAGTTTTTGGATTTTTTGGTTTTTGGTTTTTGTTTTTGGTTTTCGGTTTTTGGTTTTTTGTTTTTTTTGTTTTTGGTTTTTGGTTTTTGGTTTTTGGTTTTTGGTCTTTGGTTTTTGGTTTTTTGTTTTTGGTTTTTGTTATTTTTGTTTTTGGTTTTTGGTTTTTTGATTTTTGGTTTTTGGGTTTTTGTTTTTGGTTTTTGGTTTTTGGTTTTTGTTGATTTGTTTTTGGTTTTTTGTTTTTGGTTTTTGGTTCTTGGTTTTTTGTTTTTGGTTTTTGGTTTGTGGTTTTTGGTTTTTGGTTTTTGTTTTGGTTTTTGGTTTTTTGTTTTTGGTTTTTGGGTTTTGGTTTTTGGTTTTTGGTTTTTGGTTTTTGGTTTTTGGTTTTGGGTTTTTGGTTTTTTGTTTTTGTTTTTTTGTTTTTGGTTTTTGTTTTTTTTGTTTTTGGTTTTTTGTATTTGGTTTTTGGTTTTCGTTTAGTTTTTTTTGGTTTGGTTTTTTTGTTTTTGGTTTTTGGTTTTTGGTTTTTGGTTTTTGTTTTTGGTTTTTTGTTTTTGTGTTTGGTTTTCGGTTTTTGGTTTTTGGTTTTTGGTTTTTGGTTTTGGTTTTTGGTTTTTGGTTTTGGTTTTTGGTTTTTGGTTTTTAGGTTTTTGGTTTTTGGTTTTTGGTTTTTGGTTTTAGGTTTTTGGTTTTTGGTTTGTAGTTTTTGTTCTTGGGTTTTTGTTTTTGGTTTCTGGTTTTTGGTTTTTGTTTTTTGTTTTTTGGTTTTTGGTTTTTGGTCTTTGGTTTTTGGCTTTTGTTTTTTTGTTTTTGGTTTCTGGTTTTCGTTTTTGGTTTTTGTACTTTTGTTTTTGGTTTTTGGTTTTTGGTTTTTGGCTTTTTGTTTTTGGTTTTCGGTATTTGGTTTTTTGGTTTTCGGTGTTTGTTTTTTTTTGTTTTTGGGTTTTTTGTTTTTGGTTTTTGGTTTTTGGCATTTGGTTTTTTGGTTTTTGGTTATTGGTTTTTGGTTTTTGGTTTTTTGTTTTTGGTTTTTGGTTTTTGGTTTTTGGTTTTGGTTTTCGGTTTTTGATTTTTGGGTTTTTGGTTTTTGGTTTTTGGTTTTTGGTTTTTGTTCTTTGTTTTTGGTTTTTGGGTTTTGGTTTTTGGTTTTTGGTTTTTGGTTTTTGGTTTTGGGTTTTTGGTTTTTTGTTTTTGTTTTTTTGTTTTTGGTTTTTGTTTTTTTTGTTTTTGGTTTTTTTGTATTTGGTTTTTGGTTTTCGTTTAGTTTTTTTTGGTTTGGTTTTTTTGTTTTTGGTTTTTGGTTTTTGGTTTTTGGTTTTTGTTTTTGGTTTTTTGTTTTTGTGTTTGGTTTTCGGTTTTTGGTTTTTGGTTTTTGGTTTTTGGTTTTGGTTTTTGGTTTTTGGTTTTGGTTTTTGGTTTTTGGTTTTTAGGTTTTTGGTTTTTGGTTTTTGGTTTTTGGTTTTTGGTTTTTGGTTTTTGGTTTGTAGTTTTTGTTCTTGGGTTTTTGTTTTTGGTTTCTGGTTTTTGGTTTTTGTTTTTTGTTTTTTGGTTTTTGGTTTTTGGTCTTTGGTTTTTGGCTTTTGTTTTTTTGTTTTTGGTTTCTGGTTTTCGTTTTTGGTTTTTGTACTTTTGTTTTTGGTTTTTGGTTTTTGGTTTTTGGCTTTTGGTTTTTGGTTTTCGGTATTTGGTTTTTTGGTTTTCGGTGTTTGTTTTTTTTGTTTTTGGTTTTTTGTTTTTGGTTTTTGGTTTTTGGCATTTGGTTTTTTGGTTTTTGGTTATTGGTTTTTGGTTTTTGGTTTTTTGTTTTTGGTTTTTGGTTTTTGGTTTTTGGTTTTTGGTTTTTGGTTTTTGGTTTTTGGTTTTTGGTTTTTGGTTTGCGTTTTTTGGTTATTGTTTCTTTGTTTTTGGTTTTTGGTTTTGGTTTTTGGTTTTTGGTTTTTGGTTTTTGGTTATTGGTTTTTGGTTTTTGGTTTTTGGTATTTGGTTTTGGTTTTTGGTTTTTTGTTTTCTGTTTTTGTTTTTTGGTTTTTGGTTTTTGGTTTTTGTTTTTGGTTTATGTTTTTGGATTTTGGTTTTTGGTTTTTGGTTTTTGGTTTTTGGTTTTTGGTTTTGGTTTTTGGTTTTTGGTTTTCGTTTTCGGTTTTTGATTTTTGGGTTTTTGGTTTTTGGTTTTTGGTTTTTGGTTTTTGGTTTTTGGTTTTTGGTTTTTGGTTTTTGTTCTTTGGTTTTTGGTTTTTGGTGTTTGGTTTTTGTTTTTTTGTTTTTGGTTTTTGGTTTTTGGTTTTTTGTTTTTGGTTTTTGGTTTTTGGTTTTTGGTTTTGGTTTTTGGGTTTCTGTTTTTGGTTTTTGTTTCTGGTTTTTGGTTTTTGGTTTTTTGGTTTTATGGTTTTTGGTTTTTGGTTTTTGGTATTTGGTATTTGGTATTTGGTTTTTGGTTTTTGGTTTTTTGTTTTTGGTTTTTGGTTTCTGGTTTTTGGTTTTTGGTTTTTGGTTTTTGATTTTGGTTTTTGGTTTTTTGTTTTTGGTTTTTGTTTTTTTTGTTTTTGGGTTTTTTGTTTTTGGTTTTTGTTTGTTTTTGTTTTTGGGTTTTGTTTTTAGTTTTTGTTTTTTTTTGTTTTTTGTTTTTGGTTTTTTGTTTTTGGTTTTTTGTTTTTGGTTTTTGGTTTTTGGTTTTTGGTTTTTGGTTTTTTGTTTTTGGTTTTGTTGTTTTTGGTTTTTGGTTTTTGGTTTTTGGTTTTGGTTTTTGGTGTTCTGTTTTTGGTTTTTGATTTTGGTTTTACGTTTTTGGTTTTTTGGTTTTATGGTTTTTGGTTTTTTGTATTTGGTATTTGGTATTTGGTATTTGGTATTTGGTTTTTGGTTTTTGGTTTTTTGTTTTTGATTTTTGGTTGTTGGTTTTTTGTTTTTGGTTTTTGGTTTTTGGTTTTTGGTTTTTGGTCTTTGGTTTTTTGTTTTTTGGTTTTATGGTTTTTGGTTTTTGGTTTTTGGTTTTTAGTTTTTGTTTTTGGTTTTTGTTTTTGGATTTTGGTTTTTGGTTTTTGGTTTTTGTTTTTTGGTTTTTGGTTTTTGGTTTTGGTTTTTGATTTTTGGTTTTTGGTGTTTGGTTTTTGGTTTTTGGTTTTGGTTTTTGTTTTTTGTTTTCTTTTTTTGTTTTTTGGTTTTTGGTTTTTGGTTTTTGGTTTTTGTTTTTGGTTTTTGTTTTTGGATTTTAGTTTTTGGTTTTTGGTTTTTGGTTTTTGGTTTTTGGTTTTTGGTTTACTGTTTTGGTTTTTGGGTTTTTGGTTTTGATTTTTGGTTATTGGTTTTTGATTTTTGGTTATTTGTTTTTAGTTTTTTGTTTTTGCTTTTTGGTTTTTTGTTTTTGTTTTTTGGTTTTTTGTTTTTGGTTTTTGGTTTTTGGTTTTTTGTTTTTGGTTTTTGCTATTGGTTTTTGGTATTGAGTTTTTGGTTTTATGGTTTTCTGTTTGTGGTTTTCGTTTTTGGTTTTTGGTTTTTGGTTTTTTCTTTTGGTTTTTGGTTTTGGTTTTGGTTTTTTGTTTTTGGTTTTTGGTTTTGGTTTTGATTTTGGTTTTTAGTTTTCTGTTTTTTGTTTTTAGTTTTTGGTGTTTGGTTTTTGGTTTTTTGTTTTTGGTTTTTGGTGTTTTGTTTTTAGTTTTTGGTTTTCGGTTTTTGGTTTTTGGTTTTTTGTTTTTGATTTTATGGTTTTTGGATTTTCGTATTTAGTATAAAAACAAAAAACCAAAACCAAAAACCAAAAACAAAAAACTAAAAATCAAAAACCAAATACCAAAAACCAAAAACCGAAAACCAAACACCAAAAACCAAAAACTTAAAAAAAAAACCAAAAACCAAAAACAAATAACCAAAAACCAAAAACCATAAAACCAAAAACCAAAAAAACAAAGCCAAGAACCAAAAAACAAAAACCGAAAACCAAAAACCAAAACCGAAATCCAAAAAACAAAAAGCAACACCACAAAAAACAAAAACCAAAAAAAAACCAAGAAACAAAACCCAAAAACAAAAAACCAACATCCAAAAACCAAAAACTAAAAACCAAAAACCCATAACCAAAAAACAACAACCAAAAACCATAACCAAAAACACGAAAACCAAAAAAACAATAAACACAAAACCCAAATCCAAAAACTAAAAAGCAAAAACCAAACAACAAAAACACAAAAACCAAAAACCCAAAAAACAAACAAAAACTGAAAATAAACACAAATAATTTAGACATTGTCATTCTGCCACCAATACCTGGATTGCGCCGTCTCAATTCGAGCAACTTCTCCATTGGAATTGTTTGTCTCGTGAACTCAAATTCGGTGGATATTTTATCTTCTTATCGGTGGCCCGTCGATATATGGGGACTAGGACGCCGTCAGAATCAAAAACATATCGATTTGTGTCCAAATACACGAATGCTACTGGAGGAACGAAGCCAGTAGCGAGGCAAGTCGCAACATACCCGTCTGTAGTTTGGAACGGCTGTGAAATCCAAGGGTGTTCACTCACAGTCACAGATCTTGCGATATGATTCCGAAGAAGTTTCAATATGAGGATATCGACTCTCGTCACTTTAGCAGTTTGATAAATTCTTCTATTCGATATATAATGTTTCCAATCCGTCTCAGGCTTTCTGTACAAACCAGTACATGCACGAAGACATTTCCTTTCGAAAACTCTTAATTTTTCCATAGTACTAGCACTCTGGTTGTACCAGATCTGACATCCATTTATCAAAACTGGTCTAACTAGGGTCTTGTAACAGATAATTTATCCAGGTGAAACTTCTAAGTTAGATAATGAGTTTATAGAATACCTAAAAATTAAAAATAGGGAGCAAAAACCAAAAGTTTTTCTGCTGGTCCGTCCGTTAAGATTAATGAAAAGAAAGAAAAAGTCCCACCACTCAATGTATTTGGGCAAACGCTTAAAGATATGGTTCTGCTTTTGGGAGCCAAAAATAAGCAAAATTATTTTGAGATAAAAACAGTCAATGCCGGTAAATTGACAATTAGGACTAAGTCGTTGGTTGATTTCCAGGCAACAAAAAGTGCGTTGAATTCTGGAGATGTTCCGCATTTTACATACACCCCCAAAAGCGAAAGAAACCAAACCTTTTTGTTTATTTTCGTGCATGTACTGGTTTGTACAGAAAGCCTGAGTTGGATTGGAAACATTATATATCGAATAGAAGAATTTACCACGCTGCTCAAAAGTTTCGATAACCTGCCCCCAAAAATATAAGGAACCTTATAAAAATTAGTATTCTTATGAAGAGTACTACAAATTTGTATTTGACGTTAACAACAGACTGACAGCTACAAAATGAGACCAACACTTTGATAATCGAATAGAAATTGTGGCTACAGTGAACGATTAAAGCCAGAGATCTGACAAGGAAATTGACGTATTTTAGACGAATACATGTCTATGCCTCCTGGGCGTCATACAAACTAGTGTTTTCATGCAAATTACTACATATTTGCACTTGACGCAAACTAAACAAACGCAACTATAAGACAAGATCAAAATTCCAACAATCGGATTAAAATTACGGGCACAGTAAGCAATCAAAGCTGGAGAGGATTGTTCGCGTAAACACGATCTTTCGCATAGCCCCATTAACAAAAATCCAAAGGTGTTAGGCTCGATTAGTCGGTGTTGTGTGGCTCCGTCCTGTTGGAACCACATGTTCTCCAGATCATTATCTTCAATTTTCCTCTAAAAATAATCGGCTTACATCCATCCATAGCGGTCAGAATTGGCTGTAATGGCTCTTCCTTGATCTTTTTCAAAAAAATACGGGCCAATAACACCACCAGACCATAATGCACACCAAATGGTCACTTTTTTCGGATGCAAAGGCCTTTCTGTGATCACCTCAGGATTTTGAGAGCCCCATATGCGGCAATTCTGTTTATTTACGTAACCACTGAGCGAAAAATGAGCCTCATCACTATAGGAAATTTTCTTCAAAAATCTTTATCAATGGCTTGTTGTTCAATAACGCAATTCGCATACATTCTGCGTTGTGTTTGGTCTGGAGGCTTAGGTTCTTGAGTGAGTTGGATTTGGTACGGATGGAGATGCAAATCTAAATGCAAAATCTACCACAATGAGCCGTAAGACAAGCCCAAATGTTGAGCACGTCAAAGAATCGACAAATTCGGGTCTTCCTCTGCACTTTGAGCAACGACATCGACATTTTCAGCAGAACGAATGTTGCGATGATGCGCAGGCCTTGCAATATCAATAACCGATCCAGTCTCTTCAAATTTTCTCACTGTGTTCGAAATTGTTTGCTGTGTAGGTCGATTATGTCGACCGTAATTGGCTCGTAAAGCCCTAAATATTGATGCAGCAGAATCACCATTTTTATAATAAAATTTAATAATTTAAATGCATTTTTCGACTGTTAAACGATCCATATTTCGAAATGGCAAACCTTCAGCTGAAAGAAACACGCTTTGGATGGAACTTAGTTTTGACAAATGTCAAATGGCAGGTTTATACTTTCCCAACCACGAAATGGATAACCCTGTATATATGTTATGCCTAGACTATTTCAATTTATTTTCGCCAAATCGTTTTGAACCTATGTTAGCTGAAGCAACATAGAGTCTGTGCATATTGTCACTAACTTATGAGACCCTTAATTCCAGAATTTTTTTCAATCCAGCCTATATAATGGCTTACTTTAGTCTGAACACCCGGGTAAGGGTATAGTCCACATGGCTTAACACTCCAAGATGTAATACCGTACTGACTTCCTGAATACAGTAACGGTCCACCAGAGTCGCCTGTACACTGTCCCATTCCTCCTTCCGGCACACCTACGCATATATTAGATTCAAAGATTGTGTGAAAGTGGATTCGTGAACACTCTTCCTTTTCAATTATGAACATATTCACTTTTTGCAGTCGTGTTGATGTTGGCGCATTAGGCTATAATGGCGGTTGTTTATAATAAATACATATGCAATTTAAATGAATTTACCTTAACTTGACCCCAGCCAATCAATGTAACCAGAATGCCGTGAGGCAGTTCATTCACGCCTAATTTTATAGCTTGAACATTTTCATTTATACTCAAGAACCCATTTAATTTCAAAAGGGCTATATCATTTCCGAATGTTGTCTGACTGTACTTTTCATGGATATACATTCCACTTATTGAAATTTTATTCTCACTATTCGTATTTAAATCCACGGAACCAAACTGAACAACAAGTCCAGTGGGACTCCGTCCATAAACACAATGTGCGGCTGTTAGAACCCATACTGGATTAAGAATGGATGATCCACAAATATGAACTCCTCGTAAAGTTTGTAAGGACAACTAAAGATAAGAGAGATGGAGAATTAACAATTTTAAATTAAAACTGATAAACGTGCCTTACCATAAAAGGAAATTCACCTTGTCCAGCATCTGTCCCATTAATAATTCGTGTGTGTGAAGCGAAGCTAAACTTGCGAAAGAAGAAATTTATTAAAATTAAAATAATCACAGAATTAATCACAGTCATGGTAATAGCAGACAAATAATAAGTTAACCGTTAAGAATACTACCCAATTTATATAACTGGAATTGAGGTTATCTCTTAATCCTTTGATTCCTTCTTTTCCTACCTTTCGAACTGAATAGAGATAAAGCTTCAAACAATAACAAGTCTCCTTCCGAGTATTCTCTTGGTTCAAAATATTACTTGTTTATTGTTGATCTTATCATTCTTAGAAATACCGATTTCATTTTGATAAGTAGATTACTCCTATTCCAATCTAGCTGATAAATCTTATCATTTCACGATGATTTCCAACATGTTAATGTATCTTTAGGGACTATTTCTACTGGGTACAGATTTATCGAAACAACTTTTTGCTCAAAAAACTTCACCATTTTAACAAAAAATTAAAAAAGCTTTCTGAAAATCATTTATTCATCCAATTTTATAAATTCATTAAATACCTATGAATTCAGTATAATTATTTTAAACAAAACAAGTTGGATAGGCAGAACTACGCTCGTGTCACAAGGGTTTTGTACTTAACATACGATGTGCAGACATACGAGTATAGAATTATTTAATCCAAGAAAAACTTTAATGGCATGCATAACAAACATATTTTTACTTTAAAAATAAAAGTAGTGCAGCTCCATTTTAGCTGGCCAACATTTTGTTGCAATATTGCAAAAATCATTGACTAAGCCGAATCTTAAATGTCTTTTTGTTGTATTAGATATTTCGAGAAAACACAATCAAAAGTGTAGTGTCTGGCTCGATGGAAAGCCCATGTAATAGGAAAACCGTGTTTAATTGTTGTAATCGGAGAAAATTCAAAGGGCAATAAATTTTGTGCATGCTATTCAAACTCATAGAGTATAAGGACCTTTTAAACGATACAAAATAATTTTACAAAACCTTACTAAAATGGCGTCCTGTCTGTCCGTCCGTCCGTGTATCACAGCACTTTTTCTCGCAAACTACTTAGGCTAGAGATATCAAATTTTGCAAGCAGGTGTAAAGTGGTGCTCTCTTGAAAGTTCATTTAAAAAAAATTGTACAAAAAAAATTTCATCCATGGTGGCCGATATGGGTATCAAATGAAAGGTCTTGATAAGAGCTTTTCAAAACAAGTTTTAATTTGACACCTTCTGCTTCGAGGGGGGCACAGGGAGAGGAAACACACACACACACACCCGTGATCCGAAAAATCTGAAGAAAATTATGAAGGTAGGTGTTTATGAGTACAACAACAAATACCTTAGAAGTCAAAATTCGCTCAGCTTTGCTAAGAATAGTATGATCTTCAAATTTCACGCTTTCCCCAATAAAATCGTATAGGTACCCTTAAACTCCGCGAAATTCAGTAGCTAAGTAGTCTTACAAAAGGTCCTTAAACTTTGCAGTGTTGGTGAAAATCGAATGGTATACACGGAAGTTTTTTTTTTCGTAGCACTACAGCCCCTTTCGGACTTTCGCCTAGAGATAATTAGAGTATCTCAATATCATGATCGAATGTATCGGCATTGCATAAGATGATATGTTCATTATCACGCTTTGGCCGTGTGTCCGTCCACCCAGCTGCGATACGTTCTAATTTTAAACCAGCACGTATTATAACTGAACAAGCTTATAGTCTATCCGAAGAATCACTCAAAATAAATCTCGTTGACGCCAACGAAACTCGAACTAGTGACCTTCGGGTTACGGCCTTAGTGCTCTAATCACTGCACCACGTGGACTACTACACGGAAGTTATCTTCTTTTTCTTAGCACTACAGCCCCTCTCGGGCCTTCGCTTCCTGCAAATAACACCTCCGACTGTCTCGGTCCATTGGCCGCGTACTCCAATTCCGAAATCCGGGCAGTGAGGCCTCGGTTTTCTCACTGGTCTCCGGCCTTCAGTTCTCCCAACGAATACCTTCTTGGGTATCCGTTGTTCGTCCATACGATTCATGTGGCCAACCCATTGCAGCTTCCGCAGTCTTACAATCGTTGAGTCCTCCAGATTGTCGAAAATTTCATACAGCTTATGGTTGTATAGAATTCGCCATTGATCCCCGTCTAGCTATTCACCTCAGGGCCCGTGGTGGATGCTTGGGTCAGGGTCCATGTTTCACACCCATAGCATAACACAGGTCTTATCACAGATTGGTATACTTGGAGCTTTGTTTTCCTGTGTATGCTGTGTTTTCCTGTGTATTCAAAATCGTCAATACTGAATAAAATATTTTATTTGCGAGCTGTATTCTTTGGCGTGTTTCGCCTCTTTCATTACTCGTTTTCGTTATTTTGGCAACTAAATACACAAATCCGCCAACATGTTCGATACTATATTCACTAAGTGAGATATTCTGTGTATTTGAGGTTTTTTTCCTCGACTGTGTCAAGAAATTTGTTTTATTTTCATTGTGCTCTAGTAGTTTTGCTTCGCTGTCGCTTCGCAAGAAAAGTTCTATGGCAGTTGTTAATAACCGTGACAAAATTTTGATGTCATCCGCTTAGGCTACTAATTGGCTCGACTTGAATAGTAATGTACCTCGCGTATCCACACGTAGCTTCCTTATGACATACCCCAGAGCCAAATTGAATAGCAATGGGGCCAGCCCATCTCGCTGTTTTGATCCGATATTTGGTCGTCGACGCCATTGTTATTTTGGTAAGACGGACTAATTTGGCTGGGATGCCAAAGATGCCAAAACGTTACGATCAATACTGCCGTTTGCTTGCTTAAAGTCAACGAAAATTTGGCGCTCGTCTACGTTGAACTCCCAGCATTTTTCAAGTACCTGCTTGACTGTGAACAATTGGTCTATTGTCGATCTACCTGCCCTAAAACCACCTTGATACTCCCCAATTATTCTGTTGGCATATTGGCGATTTTCTAAGATTTTTGAAAATATTTTGTACACCGTACAAAGCAGTGATGTAACTCTATAATTTTCGCACTGTAACTTGTCACCTTTTTTGTGGATAGAGAATATAATTGATTGGCCCCACTCTGTCAGCATATGTGGTTGTTGCCAAATGCTGGATCACTTTGTCATCCAGCTTCATGAACATTGCTGCCGCCATATTTGATGAGTTCCACTGAAATCACTTCTTTTGGGCTTTGATGATGGAACAAACTTCATCCAGAGTGAGTGGGGCCAATAGAAGCTCTCAGCAAACTTGTATGGACTCCGATGTTCTGGAGCTGTGCGGAGCATTAAGAAGGTTTTTGAAATATGATGCTCATAGTTCCTTAATCTTGGTTTCATCAGCGATGATATTGTCGATGCCATAATGACAGAGCGTAATTTTGTGCTAATAACCACGTTTCGGGCTTTTCACTACTAAGTATGCTTAAATCTATACAGGGTTATCCATTTCGTGGTAGGAAAGTATAAGCCTGCCATTTGACATCTGTCAAAACTAAGTGTCATCCAAAGCGTGTTTCTTTTAGCTGAAGGTTTGCCATTTAGAAATATAGATCGTTTAACAGTCGAAGACGCGTTAAAATTATTAAATTTTATTGTAAAAATGGTGATTCTGCTGTATCAACATTTAGGGCTTTACAAGCCGATTACGGTCAACATAATCGACCTATACAGCAAATAATTTCGAACACAGTGAGAAAATTTGAAGAGACTAGATCGGTTATTGATATTGCAACATTCGTTCTGCTGAAAATATCGCTGTCGTTGCTCAAAGTGCCGATTCCTCGACGTGCTCAACATTTGGGCTTGTCTTAAGGCTCATTGTGGCGGATTTTGTATTTGGATTTGCATCTCCAGCCGTACCAAATCCAACTCACTCAAGAACTTAAGCCTCAAGACTATGCGCAACGCAGAATGTATGCGAATTGGGTGATTGAACAACAACCCATTGATAACGATTTTTCGAACAAAATTTTCTTTAGTAATGAGGCTCATTTTTCGCTCAGTGGTTACGTAAATAAACAGAATTGCCGCATATGGGGCTCTCAAAATCTTCAGGTGATCGCAGAAAGGCCTTTGCATCCGAAAAAAGTGACCATTTGGTGTGCATTATGGTCTGGTAGTGTTATTGGCCCGTATTTTTTTGAAAACGATCAAGGAAGAGCCATTACAGTCAATTCTGACCGCTATGGATGGATGTTAATCGATTATTTTTGGAAAGAAATTGAAGATTATGATCTGGAGAACATGTGGTTCCAACAGGACGGAGCCAAAAGCCACACAACACAGGCTAATCAAACACTTTTGCAAGAGAAATTTCCAGGGCGCGTAGTTTCGAGATTTAGTGATGTCAATTGGCCCGCAAGATACTGTGGCCTTACACCTTTGGATTTCTTTTTATGGGGTATGTGAAAGATCGTGTTTACGCAACAATCCTCAAAATCTTGAGCAATTCAAAACTAATATTCGTGAAGTTATGACCGAGATATTGCCGGAAATGTGCCGAAAAGTCATTGAAAATTACCTAAAAAGGATTGAGGCCTGCAAGAGGTCCCATGAAAGACATTTGAATCAAGTTGTATTTCACACATAATGGCAAGGTTTAATCTTATTTTATGTGTTTTCTTTCCCTTTACTTCCCCAAGCGTAAAATGAATAACCCTATACTTCTCATTTCTTTTCTTAATTCTAATTATCTTTTTCACTACTCTTCTGAGATTCGCATAGTGTTCTCACTTCGTCCTGGTTTTCTTACGTACGTTATCTTTGTACTCCTGATTCTTTTTGTCTAACGCATTCTGGCACTCATCATCGAATCAATCATTTCTCTTGTGCCGGACTTGATGTCCAATCATCTGTTCTGCCACGGTCTCAATAGTGAAGTTGCCGGCTATTGAGTGCCGGTCCGGTTGGTCTTGACAGTTGTTAGTATGATTCTGGGGTGCTTTATCTGCAGTGTAGTAGATAGTTCTAACATGGGCCTAACAACGTGCTCCATCAAGCAGCGCAGGGGTTCATTATAGTCGTCCACTCTCTTAGGTCCCAGTTGACACCTACTTTGGAGCTTTTGCTTCAGGATGGTTTCATTCTCGACTGAGGCAAATACCCTGAATCAAGTTTCAAGGTTCTTCGCTCGAAATAAGGATCGAACTCTACAAATCTCCAAAACTAACGCTGAGCATACCCACGAACAATAATTGAACATACCTGGCTACGTGTCGTAGAGCTCTCTCAAGACAAACGGCAGTCATATACTCCACTCTATGCAGCAAAGCCCCAGTTATGACTTGATTATCGTACCCAGGAAATATCAACTTCCAGCTAGCAATCATCATCGGTACCTTTGATGCGGTAATGAGAGACCCAGTTCAGTCTACATCACTCCCAACTTGTATTAGTGCTCGTGGATGTTGATTAGCACGCATGTTGGATCGGCGAATACCCATATTGTGTTGAGGGATAACCTCTGGTGCATAAGATGGCATCAAAACAGTCATGCCACCCACACGGTAGGTAGACTCCAAAGGCGTAGTCTCTGTCTCTTGTGGTATCGATGGTTGTTCTTGTTGGCCTTGCTCTGAGTTTACTGATGCAATATCTATCCGCTAGGATTGTGAAGAGGGTGTGAATAAGCTGGTTCTAGGCTGGCGCTTAAGGGCCATTGGGTTCATGATAAAGCCTAGATGGGTTTGAACAGGCTCGGTCAGCCATCTTGGTGGTAAGGACTAAGAGCTTCGATCTATACCCCATTGCGGATTGGTACGGAGGTGGCGTGGTGTATGCAATTTTTGTGAATCAGATATCTGTTGCTCCATTTGACCCATTCTGATGATGATTCCTTTTAATAATGCGATTATTTTATTATTACCAGGACCATTTTGCCCTGCTGGAGGAGGTCCCATTTCAATTGTCAACGGAGCTTCTGCTCCTCTGTTTTCCTCCTCAAAGGTGGTAGTTTTCTTGCTTCTTTTTGGACACTGCTACCAGTGGGGGGCTCGATCAGACTCTGAGATAACACACGTATTGGCTACAGACAAAGGAAAAAGCTTTTGAAGGTCCGCAGCAAGATCTCTAAGCAATGTCGGTGGAACTTGGATCCACACTAGTGCTCCTCAATGGACTACTCATCGGCTAATTTGTCATGGGAAATCGAACACAGAATGGATTGTTTTGTATCCGTACCAGCCGTCGCTTGTCCGGAGTGCATTTGGTGGGCGTCGCTAATCGATATAAATCGTTAATTAGTGTGCGAAAAGTAACCAAACAAATGCATATACATAATATCTTGGAGCAAAAATTAACTGTATGCATATCTAATGCCTAAAACTGAAGATAAAATGTGTACATACAGGTTCTGTATAATAAATAACCGGACTGAGCCTGCCCCGTCAAAGCGTCTGCTAACCGGTATCTGGTGCTGTAGTGGTGGTGTAAGTAAAGGAAACCGGGCTGCAGCAGTTGCCTCCAAGCACTTGGAGAGACAGCATCGAGTGAGAACGGAGTGCGTGTTCAGTTACGTCGTCGGAGTGAAAATGGAGCGTACGATCGAGCAACCGAACCAGAGTTTTTTAACCACGTTATTACAGGAGACAAGACGTGGGTTTTCAAATACGATCCTGAGATGAAGTGGCAGAGTTCGGAGTGGCACACACCGGCGTCACCACAACTGAAAAAAGCGCGCATGAGCAAATCGAAGGTGAAGTCGATGCTCATTGCTTTCTTTGACGTGAAAGGCATTGTTAACAAAGATATTGTGCCACCTGGCCAAACTGTAAGCGGCCAGTACTACAGTGAGGTGCTCCGTCGACTAACCGCCCGGGTTTGCCGAGTCCGTCCGGAGATTGACGATTCGTGGATCCTCCATCACGACGATGCTCCTTCGCACACCTGCCGGCTCGTCACCGAGCAGTTGGCCAAACAGTCGAGGGCAACGTTGCCACAGCCTCTTTACAGCCCGGATATGGTACCAGTTGACTTCTTTTTGTTCCCCAAGATCAAGAGACACCTTAAAGGGACGCGGTTCGGGACTCTGGAAAACGTTCAACGTGCTACGACGAGGGCTCTAGACAGCATCGAGGTTGCCGACTTCCAAGGAGCGTTCGGAGATTGGAAAATCCGGTATCAGCGTGTTATCGACTCCAATGGGGACTACTTTGAAGATTTCTAAAGAAAAATTGTACATATTTTGCCAATAAAAAATTTCCTGAGGTCAGTCCGGTTACTTACTATTCAGACCCTGTATGAAGGCAGTTTTAAAATCAAGTGACCGACTATTTACTAAGCTACAAAATAAGTATTCAAAATAAATTTAAACTCGTGATGTGGTCTTCTTCTTTCGTAACCAAATCAACCAAGACGAGACTCCAATATAGTAGTTCTCTCCTTTTTACGGATCTCCTGTTTCGTGGCATCACAATGAATTTGACTCAGACTCACTTCTGATTACATATGGTTGAATAAGAGCAATAGAGATGTCTAGGGTTTATTTTGGCTCACGAGCAGCACGTGTCTTGACAAAGATAGTCAGGAACTAGCTAAACAGTCAATTACACGAATTCAAAATCGATGTAATGAAAGATACATGAGTACTGCAGTTTTGGGGTGTCAAGCAAAACCAATGCAAAAGATAGGGACTGTCATATCATTTGACCTGCAGTGACGGTAAACCACCAATATATGAGTCAGAAGCAAGAGTGAGTGATATTGATGTCCAAAGGCAACACAACAGTCAAAAGCCGTCAGAAATTTGAGCATAATTTGTGCAATACACCTTTGGTTCAATTGTCTCCTTGCTATATTTTGACACATGTGGGGCTACCTAGAGGCAATGCCCTATTTTGGGACGGGCCTTTTTTGGGCCCAAGGTGGGCATCATTTGTAGTCCTTCCTAATTGATGATAGCATTCGTAAATGACTGTAGCAATATCATGCTGCCAAGGATGTAAACGACCTAGTCTAAGGACGCGTGTATGTGCTGAAATGCTAGCAACTATGGGTTCTGATTTTTTGGTTATTTGTCTGATAGTATTTTATGATTTCAGAAGTATATCTCACGGAAAAGTAAGGCATTGAAATGACAGGGACGAGGTAAATACCGTAGTTTTTCTAATAAAATTTTCAGAGAAAATTCAAGTTGTTACACGTGCCGCGGAATATTGTCTCGTTCAATCTCTCAACTTCTTGTTGATTCGAAATTTATTTTTCAACATTCAAAGCTGCAAAATCTTGATATGCAACATAAGTTTGAACAAGCGAAATTCGTTATTTGATCACTGCAAGTGATGCACAGAGCAATGCAATTAGCTTAAAGAAAAGTATTTCAAGTATATTTGGCCCTGATGTGAAGTAAAACAAATATTAAGCTGCATCAAACATTTTATGTGTCATGTACATGAATGTTACATTATTTTTTTGATAGTATACTCTCATTATCAAAATTTTTCATGATATCGAATGCTGTATGTGATGTTTTTCCACGCAGAAATCTCATTTGTACGATTATATAGAGCTAATAGCATACAACATCAATAGCCATTGATAGAAATAACTTAATGCTACCAACAGTCCCATTGTACCACATCAGTCGAGCAATTGAACAAACATTGCTCCTAATCCATAGAATCCGAAGTAACACCATTTTTTTTTTTTTTTTTATTTGCTTTAGCCCCAGAGTCCTTTTCGGGCCTTTACTTAGAGATAGTTAGAGTATCTCATTACCTTGATCGATATGGTCAGTATCACGCTTTAGCCGCGTATCCGTTCACCCAGCGGCGATACTTTCTGATTTTGAACCAATACGTATCATAATTGAACGGGCTTACAGTCCGTCCGAAGAATCACTCGAAACGAATCTCGTTGTCACCAACGAGACTTGAACCAGGAACCTTTGGCATACAGGATGAGTACTCTAACCACTACACCAGACAGCATTTGATTAATTATGTTACTCATTTCTGCATTTGAATAGATTTTGTCTCAATGTCATGTCTAGCTAAAAGGCTAAGTAGAATGTAATGTTAAGAATAAAAATGCCTCAGGGTAAATTAATAAATTTGCTGATATGTGCGTGTGGAGAATGTTTTTTGTCAATAGTGATTTCTGATAGTTTAAGTCACATTACACACACATCGAAGCAGTCCTGTATCTGACCAATTACTATAACAGATGTGAATAGACAGAGAAAAAAAACATAAAACTAAATAATAAACAAAATCATACTTAATAGGAAAAAGAACAAACCACAACAATTGAAATTTACACAGCCTTGCCAATAAAAATATGATTTCTCAATTTGACGAAGTTTTTCATTGGACACGTTCATTCCCTCTAAATTGGTAGCAATTTTAAATCTTGATCAGAATGATATAGGATTTCTTAAGCTTTTGACAGCATTATACAAATTTGATTCCTGAATCTACTTAAATTAGCATTTACCAAAATCCTTTCTATGGCAATTTAATACATGCTTTAGGTAAATTTCTCGAGAGAAATTTACCTTTTGCGGAA
The DNA here is from genome assembly GCA_963969285.1 of Odontomyia ornata. Classification (NCBI taxonomy): domain Eukaryota; kingdom Metazoa; phylum Arthropoda; class Insecta; order Diptera; family Stratiomyidae; genus Odontomyia; species Odontomyia ornata. Next base: position 225,520,977 of record OZ017741.1, read on the forward strand.
AGTACCTGATACAAATATGTATATATATATATATATATATATATATATATATATATATATATATATATATATATATATATATATATATATATATATTTATTGTTACATGTACAAATAATTACATGTACAAATAATTCTGCGAGCTACTGTCGCAATTGTTTTCATAATCATTAAGAACGTCAACAAATGAATTTACTCAAACGAGAACCCAACAAGCATGATCAACATCTGCAAGTGACGTCACTCCATTCATTAAATTGCTCGAATCTACCAGGTACCTCTCTGTAGAACATTCGCCAATGTACGAGAAATGGGTGAATAGGTAGAGACCCTATATAAAGGCGAGCTGAATGAATGGGGGGATCATCATTCATTCGACCGCGATAAGAACTGCGATTGTGTGTGTGGGAAGCGATATTATTCGAGTAGTAGAAAAGTGTGTTTCGTAATAGTGAAGTGATTTAGAAGACAATTGCGATAAGAAATTTATGGACAAGTGTTAGAATTTTAATAGTGAAAATTAAAATTAGGTGAAATAGTTAAACAAATGATTGTGCATTTTTAATTAAATAAACTCTTTTAACTTAAATTAAGAGACATTGCGTTTTCACTTTCCCGGAACATTAAAATTATTGGCCGCGAACCAAAAACACGCGACAGTGGTGTCGAGAAGTGAGATTAAAATTTTGAAAGTGAAAATTTGAACATTTTTATAGTGCACAATAGTAAAATTTAAAGAAACATTTAAAATGCCACGAAGCCTAAACTTGAAAATTAATGAATTGACCATGTCGGAGCTTAAGGAAGAGTTGGAACAGCGAAACCTGGCTACGCAAGGTACAAAGGCCACACTGATTGCACGCTTGCGTGACGCAATTGAATCGGAAGGTGCGTATCTGGATTCGGGTGAGCCCTCAGATGCAGAAAAAGGCGCAGAAGGTGGTGAAGCAGAAACACCAAAACCAAAGGAACCAGAAAATGCGCTGATGCAAATGTTGATGCTGATGCAGCAAGAGTAGCGACAACAGTCATCCAATTTAACTACGAAGCTAGGTGAACAATCAGCGAAGTTAAATGAACAATCAGCGAAGTTAAATGAACAATCAGTGAAGCTGGACCAACAAGCGATCGTAATCAAGGAAGTGTAAAAACAGTCAACCGAAATAAAAGTGGAGCTCGGTAGCCTGAACAATCAAATTAAATGCGTCGAAGAAAAGGTTTAACAGGTCGAGGAGAAGGTCAGCCAGGTTGAGGAGAAAATTAACTATGAGATCAGCCAGGTCGAAGAGAGAATGAACCATGAGATGAAAAAAGTGAAAAAAGAATTGGAAGCAGCAAAGGCAGTAGTAACCACCTCACCAGCCCCGCTTGTAACCGCAGCGCAAAGCATATCCAGAAATGTGCAAGCACCAATATTCGATGGGCAAACGATCTGGAGTATTTACAAGACTCAGTTTGAAGCTGCCGCAAGGGCAAATCACTGGAATGAGCAGGAACGAGCAACTGCATTGATTCTTGCTCTAAGAGGCCCAGCTGCCGAGCTTTTGCAGACGATCCCCGATGAATTGCACTCAAACCCGAATGCTATAATGAATGCGCTCGACATGCGTTATGGAGACGATCATCTAAAGCAGATTTATCGATCACAGCTAAGGCATCGGGTGCAGAAGTCTGGTGAAACCCTACAGCAGCTAGCCCAAGACATTGAGAAACTAGCACCTTTGGCTTACCCTGCCTACGACCCAGAACATCGAGATGATGCAGCAACAGAAGCATTCATCAGCGCACTAAAGGACCCGGAATTGCAACAAGCTGTGCGTTTAGCTCAAAAGCAAACGGTTAAGGATGCATTGGCTTACAGTCTGAACTTTGAGGCAGCGAAGAATGCGACTCGCACCGCTGCCCGGGTCCGTGAAGTAGTGGCAGACGAGTGCAGGTGTGAGCGCGTGGAAATTGAGCGAGACCCGCATGTAAATGGTGCGCCTAGATGCTGGAATTGCGGAGAGAAGGGGCACCTGCAAAGAGACTGCAAGAAGCGGAGAAAACCGAGCTATTGTCCAGGGTGTGCAGCTAGGAGGAGATCCAGACCGAGTCAGGAGCCCAGAATGGAAACCCTTCAAACAGAGGGGTCGGGAAACATGTAAGAGCCAACTTCGTGCGGCAGAGGTTGGCTAGGAGGATCGACGTCCCCAGCACTACCATCATCGTGTCAAGACTACATCGTGGAGAAGCGGACTTATGCCTTCCGGGTCAAGTTGACGGAGAACACTGCACCATAACAATCGACACTGGTGCAACCCGATCGATTATCCGACCAGACCTTGTTAGACAGCAACAACTTCACATGAGCAGAATTTTCTCACTACGAACAGCTACGGGAGAAACTGCACCTGTTCATGGAGAGGTCAACCTCCAGATACAGTTGGGAGACCTTGTGTTCCGACATAATTTTCTGGTCGCGAACATTATGGATGACTGCATTCTCGGAATGGATTTTCTGCGACCTCATGGAATCACGTTGGATTTGGGCAAACGTGTATTGAAATGGCAGAATGTCGAAGTACTGATGGAGGATCTCAGCGTCCAAATTCCCAAGATGAATGTAGTGGTATGTACTGACACTGATGTACCGAATTCTTCCGAAAGCATTGTATGGGCCAAGCTTGATAGTGATTCTGGACACCACCGATCTTATCTGATAGAGCCAACGAAGACGTCCGCATTGCGCAGTTTGACTGTAGGACGAAGCCTTGTAAGATCTTTAAGGAATGGATATGTGCCAGTTAGAGTCCTTAACACCGCAGACTCAACCACGAGCATCAAAGCGAGAGAAGTCATCGGCAGCTGCCAGCCTGTTTCCACCATCACCTCTTTGGAAGCTACTCACGACCATCATTGCAAAAGGAGGCAAGACACAGACAAAGCCCGGGAATCAACGTCTGCAATATTGAAGCAGGTCAAATCGCCAGTGCAGCTATCCAAACGAGCCTCTGATCTGGTCACCAAGTATAGTGACATCTTCTTAACAAGCCCGGATGACCAAGGCCGAACGAGTCTGGCAACTCACGTCATAGATACACAGGGAGCCAAGCCGATTCGACAAGCACCCAGACGCCCCCCTATAGCCAAACAAGGAGAAGTGAGCGCGCTAATCTCGGACATGGAAAAACAAGGCGTTATTGAACCTTCTGTCAGTCCATGGGCTGCGCCTGTAGTTCTAGTAAAGAAAAAGGATGGTAGCACTCGTTTTTGTGTCGACTATAGGCAGCTTAACGACGTCACTAAGAAAGATAGTTAACCGCTCCCACGCATCGATGACATCATGGACACTTTATCCGACGCAAACTGGTTTTCTACACTCGATCTCAAGAGTGACTACTGGCAGGTAGAAATCGACAAGAAGGACCGAGAGAAGACCGCATTTTCAGTTGGGACCGGATTGTGGCAGTTTGTGGTGATGCCATTTGGGCTTTGCAATGCTCCAGCCACTTTCGAACGCTTGATGGAATACGTGCTACGTGGTCTAACCTGGAAAACCTGCTTGGTGTACCTAGATGACATCATCGTCATCGGGAGAACGTTCGAAGAGCATGTGCGGAACTTAGAAGAGGTTTTCTCCCGACTGCGACTGGCAAATTTGAAACTTAGTCCCGACAAGTGTACCCTTTTCGCAGCTGAAGTAAAATACCTGGGACACGTCGTATCAGCAGAAGGGGTCAAAACAGACCCTGAGAAGATTGAAGCCGTGAAAACTTGGCCAACACCAAACAACAAGCGCCAACTACGAAGTTTCCTGGGTCTGGCAACCTACTATCGAAGATTCGTCAAAGACTTTGCCAAAATAGCTAAGTGTCTCCATCAGCTAACCGAGAAAAATCGTCCGTATGTCTGGAACGAACAACGCCAGACAGCCTTTGAGACCCTGAAGGAAAAGCTGTGTGAATCACCTGTGCTGGCGTATCCGAAACCCGGAAAAATGTTTGTAGTTGACACCGATGCGAGCAACGGCGGTATTGGAGCTGTACTCTCCCAGGAGATCAATGGCGAAGAAAGAGTCCTCTCGTATTACAGTCGAGTTCTTTCAAAAAGTGAGAGGAACTACTGTGTGACCAGGAAGGAGCTTTTGGCTATAATAGAGGCCACCAAGCAGTTCCACAAATACCTATATGGCCAGAAATTTGGTCTTCGAACGGACCATGCATCGCTGAGATGGCTACTTAACTTCAAAAACCCCGAGGGACAAGTTGCGAGATGAATCGAAAGATTGCAGTCATACGACTACGAAATTGTTCATCGAAAGGGCGGAGTTCATGGAAATGCTGCCGCCCTATCTTGTCGCCCATGTCCAGCTAACTGCAAGCATTGCCGACGGATTGAGGAAAAGGAACCGCCCGTTGATCTGCGACTGATAACGGCCGAACTCGATGAAGGTTGGTCAACGGAGGAGATTCGAAACGCCCAGTTAGCCGATGAAGACATCGGACCATTGCTCGTATGGAAGGAGACGACTGGGCGACCTGAGTGGAAAGACGTTTCAATGCATGGCGAAACCCTGAAAAGCTATTGGGCACAATGGAACTCCCTTCAGGTGGAGGGTGGCGTACTCAAGCGGAAATGGGAAACGGCGGATGGTAGCTCTTATAGGATGCAAACTATTCTTCCCAAAAGCCAAACCCACGATGTGGTTAAGGAAATGCGTGAAGGATCCTCGGGAGGCCACCTTGGTGTTAACAAGACCTTAGCGAAATTGCGGGAACGGTTCTACTGGCTCCACGCTCGAGAAGACGTAGAGGACTGGTGTCGCAGATGCACAATTTGCGCTTCCGTCAAAGGCCCAAAGCGACGACTGAGAGGACAAATGCAAACGTATAAAGTAGACGTGCCATTCGAAAGGATCGCTGTTGACATCGCAGGACCCTTTCCTGAATCCGATTGGGGAAATCGATATACGCTGGTTGTAGCCGATTATTTCAGCAAGTGGCCCGAGGTCTACCCCATTCCCAACCAGGAAGCAACTACCGTAGCTGAACAGCTAGTGTTAAATTGGGTCAGTAGGTACGGCGTACCTTGCGAATTACATTCAGATCAAGGCCGAAACTTTGAGTCACTAGTTTTTGGCGAAATGTGTGAACTACTGGGAATACGGAAAACGAGGACAACACCGCTGCATCCCCAATCCGATGGAATAGTCGAACGGTTCAACGGCACGCTCAATAAACATCTGGCCAAGATAGTTGACGAGAACCAAAGGGACTGGGACCGACATATCCCACTTTTTTTGATGGCGTACAGAGCTGCTGAACATGCATCGACGGGCCAAGCCCCAGCCAAAGTCATTTTTGGAAAGACTATTCGTTTGCCAGCCGATATAAAGTTCGGAACACCCCCTGAGAAACCCCAAACGGTCTCGGAGTACGCAAGTGATCTAAGACAACGGTTGAACCAGATACATCGGACAGTGCGAAAACACCTCGAATCGGCTACTGACCGCATGAAGACCAGGTATGATCTAAAGGCTAATTCTACTGGCTTCCAGCAAGATGACTTGGTGTGGCTTTATAACCCGCAAAGCCGAAAGGGTAGGTCTCCAAAGTTGCAACATAATTGGGAGGGACCATACCGAGTTACAAAGCGAATCAACGACGTCGTATACCGAATACAGGAACATCGTAAGCCGAGAGCTAAAATGAAAATCGTGCATCTGGACCGTCTTGCCCCATATTACACCCAGGGAGAATTGACCACAAATAGCGACACATCTTTTCGGGGCGAAAAGAACTGAGGTGGGGGCAGTGTTACATGTACAAATAATTACATGTACAAATAATTCTGCGAGCTGCTGTCGCAATTGTTTTCATAATCATTAAGAACGTCAACAAATGAATTTACTCGAAGCCACGAGAACCCAACAAGCATGATCAACATCTGCAAGTGACGTCACTCCATTCATTAATTTGCTCGAATCTACCAGGTACCTCTCGGTAGAACATTCGCCAATGTACGAGAAATGGCCGAATAGGTAGAGACCCTATATAAAGGCGAGCTGAATGAATGGGGGGATCATCATTCGTTCGACCGCGATAAGAACTGCGATTGTGTGTGGGAAGCGATATTATTCGAGTAGTAGAAAAGTGTGTTTCGTAATAGTGAAGTGATTTAGAAGACAATTGCGATAAGAAATTTATGGACAAGTGTTAGAATTTTAATAGTGAAAATTGAAATTAGGTGAAATAGTTAAACAAATGATTGTGCATTTTTAATTAAATTAACTCTTTAACTTAAATTAAGAGACATTGCGTTTTCACTTTCCCGGAACATTAAAATTATTGGCCGCGAACCAAAAACACGCGACAATATATATATATATATATATATATATATATATATATATATATATATATATATATATATATATATATATATATATATATATATATATGTATATATATATATATACATATATATATATATATATATATATATATATATATATATATATATATATATATATATATATATATATATATATATACTACTGTGACCAACAAATAAGGTGACATTTGAATTTAAACTGCGCGCGTCGAAGGATTGGAGAATCATTTGTTTTAGGTTGGTAGTACTGTCAGTGACATCTATGTCAAATTTACATGTCAAAATATTCATTAGTGTTTGACATACGCATCGTTTTGTGAGCTGCTAAAAGTGAGTTTTTCGTTTTTTGCGATGTCGAAATTTGTTGGATTTGCATTAAATTTTGTTTTCGGAATCAATTTTCTGCTGCGGATACGTTGAGGATGGTGCAAAAAGCCTTTGGTGATAAGGCTATGTCTAAAAAAATGTTTACAAGTGGTATAGTGAGTTCCAAGCCGGCCGTGAATGTGTCGAGGACGAAGAGCGCCCTGGGCGACCATCAACCTCTTCTCTTCTTCGATTATGGTGGTGTTGTGCATTATGAATTCCTTCCGCCGGGCCAACCAGTCAACAAGGAATATTATTTAAACGTTATGCATCGTATGTAACGCTATCCACCTGAAAAGGCCGGAATAGTGGAAAGACAATTCTTGGTTTTTACACCACGATAATGCACCATCCCATACTGCACTCGTAATTCGTGATCATTTCGCCAAAAACTTAGCCCATATCGTTCCGTAACCACCGTATTCACCTGATCTGGTGCCGTGCGACTTCTGGCTGTTCAGCAAGCTCAAAATACCGCTCCAGGGACACCGTTTTGATACGATAGAGCTGAAGGCCATCCCGGAAACGACGCGTATCTCAAACACTAATGAATATTTTGACATGTAAATTTGACATAGATGTCAATGACAGTACTACCAAAAAAAATAATTCTCCAAATCCTTCGACGCGCGCAGTTTAAATTCAAATGTCACAATAGTATATATATATATATATATATATATATATATATATATATATATATATATATATATATATATATATATATATATATATATATATTTGGGATACAACAAAATTTGTAACCACGCTAGAGGTTGCAATTTTGCTCCGATTTTCACCAATTTTTCAGAAAATGTGTATTGAGTTAATGTCTTGGTTAAGATCGTGAATCAGCTTTATCGGCTTAGTGAAAACAAAATGGCGGCCATTTTAGACGAAAAATCGTGATTTCTGTTCTGACCAAAGTACAGGGTGCGTACGGTATTTGAGGACATACATAAATGGGACTATAACTTCGTGAATTTTTTTTTCTTTTCAGACAAGAAATGGAGCACTACCACATCACTCAAGAAATGAAGAGACATGCTGTCATCGTCGCTATATGTGCGAATAATACAGATTTATAGATCTCTAATTTTCTTAATTGCGCCCATTCGTTCGTGCATAAGGGTCGCCGTGAATTGGAAGCATCAGCACGTACAACATTCTGACACTGTCCGATCTGAAGAATTTTTAGAGCAAGTGCAAGCGATCATAGACGAGGACCCTTCAAAATCAATGAGGGTCCTCGCGAGTGAGCTCCATGTTTCTGAGCGCCTTATTCGTAGAGTTGTCCACGAAGACCATCGGTATAAGTCTTACGTGATGCGCAAAGGACAGTTCATGTCGGAACGAACACGGGAACAGAGAGTTTTCCGATCAAAACGTCTTTTAAACAAAATCAAACACCCTGGAGCGCCCAAAATGTTATGGTTATTTTCCGACGAAAAAAAATGTTGACCAAGATCAAAAGACCAATCGCAGAAATGACAGATGGCTATTTGCAAATCCTATGGAGGTTCCTGTTGCTATGCATACGAAATTTCTAGCCACTCTTATGATTTTAGGTGTTGTCAGCAACGAAGGACACGTTATGCCACCACACTTTTTTACTCAAAGACTTCGAGTGAACTCTGCTCCATGCATGGAGATTTTGGAGACGGTAGTGAAACTCTGGATAGACAATGTAAGCGGACGCAGACCATACATTTTTCAACAAGACTCTGCTCCTTTACATAAAGCGATGGCGACACAAGCTTGGATGGCCGAAAATTGTCATGACCACATAACACCGAACCTATGGCCACCTAGCTCCCCAGACCTTAATCCTTTGGATTATTACGTATGGGGCGTAGTTGAGTGCGAGACCAATAAGCGTCCTAATAATACCATTTCTTCGCTGAAGACTGCTATTGATGCCGTTATGGTCAATATGAACAAGAAGCATTTGATTCGGGCATGTAATCGTTTCCGGACCCGGATCGAAGAGGTTATTGCTGCTAATGCTGCTAATTTTATTGAATAACGCGAGCCATATATTAATTTAACGTTGCATAAAAAATTCCTGAAATTTCATTAAATTTTATTGAAAATACAAGCTAATTAATTTTACTCTCAAGTTGTTCTCAAATACCGTATAGCTCCGATTTGGATGAAATTTGGTACAAAGGTTCACTGATGTATGTGATGAATCTCACAGTAAACAAGTTGGATAGACAGACCTACGCTTATGTCAGAAGGCTTTTGTACCCAATTTCTCAGAAATGCAGTCACCAACAACGAATAGATTCAAAAAATATGTCAAAGAGATTATAAGAACATCCATTATTTTATTATTTTCAACGGTCGCCATTTCATGAGTTCCCAATAATATTTATGTTATTGACCTTATTTGAAAATTTTAAGATCAAATCTAATCTGCAGTATCTGATTCGATGGAAAGTCCATAAAATACCAAGATCATATGTTACTGTTGTTGTATTTGAAGAAATTTCAAATGGCTATAACTTCCGTGCATATCATTCGATTTTCATCAAACTTACAAAAAAGTCCTAAAATATTCGTTCAGTTTAAGGGTTCCTATACGGTTTTATTGGGGAAAATGTGAAATTCGAATATCATACTATTAATAGCAAAGCTGAGCGAGTTTTGACTTCTAAGCTATTTGTTTTTGTTGTACTCATAAACACCTACCTCCATAATTGTTTTTCAGATTTTCCGGATCACAGGTGTCCAATCGCGAGGGGGGTCACAAAATTCACGTGTATTTCCCCTCCCTGTGCGCCCCTTGAAGCAAAACGTGTCAGTTTAAGGTTCTCATCAAGACCTTTCATTTGATACCCATATCGGCTACCTTTTATGAAATTTTTTTTCGGGGGCCACTCCCTATATGGGGAGACGCCCCTTAAATACCTTATAAAAAATTTATGTAGTTGAACTTTGAAGAGAGCACCACTTTACACCTGCATACAAAATTTGATGTTTCTAGCTTAAGTAGTTTATGAGAAAAAATGCTATGACACACGAACGGACGGACGGATGGACAGACGGACAGATAGGACACGATTTCAGTAGGGTTTTGTAAAATTATTTTACAAAACCCTAAAAATCCAAAGTCGGTACAGCTGAAACAAAATGGCAGCCGCTCGAATGTCGAAAAATGTACAAAATTTTATTGTTGCAGTTGTAATCAAAGCTTTCAACAGATGTTCATGAAATTCGGTGGTTTGATAGAAACTATAAGTATCTAAAGAATTATGTAAACAAGTTGAGTAAGCGAGAGAGTGCTCTTACCAGAAGGTCTTTGTTAACATCCTAGGGTTAGAAACAAGTTTTCTAGTAGCGTGAATCGATAACTTGAATTATTCATCCAATACTTGGATATGATATCGTTCCAATTTATGCAAAAGATGCACAGTTTCTTTCATAAGCACAGGGCAGCCGCCATTTTGATCTAGCTTTAATGATTTTTCTGAACGCTCGGCCGATTGAACATATTCAAGTTAAACACTATTCCTTAAATTTTCATGAAAATTGAAAGAAAATAAAAGTGCCTAGGTCAATTCGAAATATGTATCAACCATAAACAAGTGTTATTGTTTTTGTAATTCCATACAATTGAACTGGCTATAGCTCACTTGATTATAATTCGTTCTCAATTAAATTTTGTGAACGTAAATATCTTATATTAGTCTATATAATCGCAAAATTCCAAGAAGTTTAAGGTACTGTTTTGATTTTATGGGCGAAAATGTAAAATTTACATATCATACTATTATTAACAAAGTTAAGTGAATTTCGATTTCTGATGTATTTGCTGCCCTTGTACTCATCAAAGCCCACATCCGTGATGATTTTCAAATTTTTCGGTTCAAAGGTGACCAATCGCGAGGAGGGGGGACACAAATTTTTGGTACATTTTGCCTTCCCCTGGACACCCTTATTCATAAAATCATTTTTTTTTTTCAGATTCTAAAGTTCTAATCTAGACCTTTCATTTGATACCCCACTCAACTACCTTTGATTAAAAAATGTTTAAGGGCTAATTCGTTATAAGGGGGGATCCCCCTTAAAAATGTTGTAAATTTTTGGTAAGAACTTAATTTTTTAGAGACCATCACTTCTGACCTTTTCACAAAGTTTGACCATTCTAGCTTTTATAGTTTCTGAGGAAACTAGCTGTGAGGCACGGACAGACAGACCGACAGGTCGCGAGACTAGTAGGTCTTTGTAAAAAAAATTTTACGGAGACCTAAAAAAAAGAGATAAAACTGAATAATAAAAAAATCATACTTATAAAAGGAAAAAGAACAAACCACAGCAATTGAAATTTACACAGCCTTGCCAATAAAAATATGATTTCTCGATTTGACGAATTGGTAGCAATTTTAAATCTTGATCGGAATGATATAAGATTTCTTCAGCTTTTGACTGCATTATACAAATTTGATTCCTGAATCTACTTAAATTAGCATTTACCCAAATCCTTTCAATGACAATTTACTATAAGTTTTTTACATTTCCTGTATGATTTACATCATAAATATCCTTGAACAAGGAGGATTGGGTTAAACTGTTTAACGTTAAAAGCTGTTTTACTGGGAGATATTTTGAGATCAAAATCCGAATTCATTGTGTAAAAAATTTACTTCTTAAAAATTTCCTACAAATTTATCACTTGGTTTTAACTCTATATATCATAAATATCATCTTCGTCTTCCACGTTCATATTTTTTTGAATCCATTCAACATATTCAGCAACTTTTGTTAGAACACCTGGGAATGGTGGTACTGTACATGGTTTTACACTCCACGAAACGATTCCCACTTGTACACCATTCACTAACAGAGGTCCTCCGGAATCACCATTACATTGTCCTTTCCCACCTCCAGGTACTCCAGCGCAAATGTTCGTATTATGGACAGTGTTGTTGTGAATTTTGCGACAATCTTCATCCGAAAATATGATGAGATCAACTTTTTGCAGACGAGTTTGGATGGTTCCACTTGACTGTGAAGAGTGAAAAGATACAAGTCACATGAGTGGCTTTTATGATGAAAATGAGATAAAAGCAACATTGATTCCGGTTAATAAAGTTTTGATTATCGTAATTAAGCAAAATAATAACAGGCAAAGTTTGTTACTTGACCTTATGTGTACTTTGTTACGGAGAAATTAATCAAACGTGTGATAAAATTTAATGGAGCACTATCCCACTACCCCATTCAAAATAGAATCCATTTCATAAGCAAAATATTTAAACCCCATGTCCATAACAGAATCTCCCCCAGTCATTCAATCATAAAACAGGAAACTAACCAAAATATCAGTTAATGAGCCATTTCACAAAATAAATCACCACTAGACTTAATGAAGTAGCGCTAATTAATTTGTAATCAACATCCTTGGTAAATGACAAACGTACCGAATTAAGACCCCATCCAACTAGCACAGCGTCACTCCCACCATCAATAACTTGTCCTTCTTGAGGCAATTTAACCGTATTTGTGAAGTCATTAAATCTCAAAGGACTGCTGAGGCGAACTAGTGCAATATCGTTGATAAAGTGGTTCGATGGATCGTAGTCCTCATGAACAATAATTTTCTCTACGGCTGCAACGTTAGGTCCAGAAGACGTTATTTCCGTCACGCCATATTGAATATTAATTGAAGATGGTTCTCGTCCCATAACACAATGTGCTGCTGTAAGAACCCATTGGCTGCTAATTATCGAACATCCGCAAGTGTGAGACTGTTGAGTAGCATTTCTGCTTCTTCGCAATGAAGCCTTTAATTAGAAATGGTTGATAATACTAAGAATGTAGGACACAATGTACGAGTATTGTATTTATAAGTTTTACATAAATACTCTGCAGGAAAAATTACAAAAACAAATTGGAAAGAAAAATTCATAATTAGTTCAGGATAACCAACTTACAATAAACGGGAATTCGCCATCTAGAGCATCGGTACCATTAACTATTCGGGTATTCTCTCCAGATTCATCCACTATGTCTGCAGCTACTAAGATCCAACTTAAAGTGACGACAAATACTCCAGCTAGTATAGTAGTCGACATGTCTATTATTACTAATGGCAACTACTTACAATTGGCAACTTATTATATGCCATGATTACTTTTATTTCGTTACACCTTGGAAACGTAATAGAGATAAGCTTGAAACAATTGAAGAGACTTTCTTAAACCAAATTCTAAATTTATGATAAGACAGACCTTTGCATGCAATCAAAATGCATTTTCTATGGGCAGAAACCTGATAAAGCCGTAACTTTCACAATCGAACATTTTTTGACTTCTTGTAATTTGTGTCAATTGCTATCGTGTAAATCCACGTAAAGAGCCACTTCACAGTCGCACAGACAGCGTGTGGTAATCGATAAATTAGATACAAGGTTAAGTTTATTTTGTTCTACTAAAGTTCGGGTTAAAACTTTGATTAAAAGATTAGAATTAAATCCCATCGGCCGGCTTAGGGAAGTTATGTGAGTGTTCTTATAGAGTGAGAGCCAGCGGTTGTCAGACATACGTTAAAGTAGATATAAAGGCTGAATTAATTATACTACATTCTGCCGACTGTAGACGAGAATTTTTGGGGCTTGAACTCAGAGACCTTTGGCAGATATAAGGTCCTAAAAGTGCAACAAAAATTTTATTGGGGTACCTTTTTTTACATGAGTATTTAAAATGCCAGACTCCAAAGTGGGGACCGGGAATTGGTAGACACGATTCAAGATAAAATTTACTCTTGAAAAAAAAACGAAGAACCTGCCCATGCTGACGTACGTTAAAGTATAAAAGCTAAATTTTCAGAGTATTGAAAAATAATTTTACCATACCCTACTAAAATCGCGACCTGTTTGTCCTCTGTCAGTCCATTCGTTTCTTCTGTGCGAGTTTTATCGTATATCGACCGAGCAAGTAAAACAGATCAACCCTCATATCAGAAGGGTTTTGTGCTCAATTTACGAAATGCAGTCACCAGCGACTAATAAAATCAAGAATTATGACAAAGAGATGTGCACGTTTAAAAGAAAGTCCATTGTGTCTCCATTTTCAACGGCCACCATTTTGTTGCAAACTTATAAAAATCACTCAATTCATGAATCCCAAAAAATATTCATGTTATCAATCTTATCTGAAAATTTTAAGATCAAATCAAAGCTGCAGTGTGTGATTCGATACCAAAATCGTGTATTATTGTTGTTGTAATTGGAAAAATTTCAAATGGCTATAACTTCCATACATATTATTCGGTTTTCATCAAACTTATAGAGTCTTACGACCTTTAATATATATTCTTAGGAAAAGTACTACAAATTTGTATTTGACGTAAACAACAGATTGACAACTACAAAATGAGACCAAAATTTTGATAATCGAATAGAAATTGTGGCTACAGTGAACGATTAAAGCCAGAGGTCTGACAAGGAAATTTACGTATTTTAGACAAATTTATTTATTTATTTATTTAGGCCAAGATCAACTGGAGTAATCCCAATTACAGAGTTGGTACAAAAAATAAAATATAAAAAAGTTAAGAATACATTAATTCGCAACCAAAAGAGACTAATGCGAATACAATTCTAAAACAAATTAAACAGTAGCAAAAAAAAATAATTAAGAAAATCCAAATAGCAAAGATTTAAGTGAGTTCTTAAAAATAAGAAAGCTAGAAGGAAAAGAAACAAGCCTAAGTTCATTGTGTACCCGGAGCAGACGCAATATAGTTGAATTATAGTATAATTCCGTTCTTGCAAAAGGTATACAAAGTCGAGAAGGAAGACGATTTAGTCTATCAGATTCCCTCCATCGTATATCATTTGCCAGTGGGGAATAAATCAGACGGTGGTGAAGTTTAAATAACAAACACTCATCTAAAAACGTACGTCGAGCTTCAAGGGAAGGAAGTTTTAATAGGACAAGACGTTCATTATAAACTCTGTAAGGCAGATTGAATTTGTAAAGGAAGCACCTTGTGAATTTTCGTTGAATACTTCCAAGATCTGCAGCTAAGTAAGCATGGTGCGGAGACCAAATCTGAACAGAGTACTCCAGAATACTCCTGACCAGAGAAGTATATAATAGCAAGGCAGAGGATATATCGCTAAAAATATTAATATGACGGAGAATGAATCCAGACAACCTAGCCGCTTTAGAAGTGACATGCGATACATGTTTATCAAACTTGAGTTTGGAATCAAAAACGACTCCCAGATCTTTCATTTTAGACACCAATAGCAGAGGATGATTACTTATAGTATACGTAAAGGAAAGGAAATGAGGCTTGAGAGAATGACTCATAGCTTTACATTTGGAAACATTTAAGGGTAGTTTATTAGACTCACACCAGTTCCTTAGGACAACGAGGTCATCTTGCAAAGATCCACAATCTGATTGTGTATGAATACACCTATACAATTTTAAGTTATCCGCATAAAGAAGTGAGTTAGACTCAAATCGATGCGGAAGATCATTAATAAATATGATAAATAGAAGAGGGCCTAAAATTGAGCCTTGAGGTACACCTGACGTTGGATAAAATGGTGGTGACACCACATTACGGAGGGATACAGAGATTTGATAGAAAAGAGAAAATCCAGGATACAATGGGATAAGGGAAACCATAACACTTCAGCTTATTACAGAGAATATCATGCGGGACCATATCAAATGCCTTACTAAAGTCGGTGTATATAACATCAACTTGCGAGCGAGCATCAAATGATTTGGCAATAAAGTTAGAGAGTTCCAATAAGTTACTAGTCGTCAAACGCTGAGGAAGGAATCCGTGCTGCGAAAAAAAACAATGAAGGAGTCTAACATACATGATTTTTTCAAAGATTTTGGGGAAACACGAAATAATGGAAATAGGACGGTAGTTTTTCACAGATGATGCATCACCATCTTTCAGTATCGGTGTAATAAACGCAGACTTCCATGCAAATGGAAATGAGGCCTCTTCTAAGCTTATATTGAAGAGAATAGCAAGAGGAAGGGAAATGGCAGGAGCTAGTGATTTAACAAAAAAGCTAGAAACCCCATCAGGACCCGGACCCAAGCTTGCATCTAAATTAGAGATCACAAACTCAACATCACTAGGACAAATGGAAAAGGAAGACATGCACTGTGGATATGAAAAATCAGACTGGAACGAGTTTGATACATTGGCGTTGTAGTAAATAGACGCGAAATATTGAGCAAAGAGCCCTACGATATCAACTAGTGTATCAGCACTAGAACCTTCATAATGCATCACATCAGGAACAGTGGACGATATTCTCAATGAGCGAATGTAAGACCAAAAAGGCTTAGGCATGTTAGCTTTTAATGATTTCTCAATGGAAAAGTAATAGTTTTTCATCGCAGTCTGAATCTCAAGTTTAGCCAAAGCTTGGAATCTTGAAAATTCTGCACATGCTTCATTAAAGCCAGTCAATTTAAAAAATCGATGGGCTCTATCTTTAGATTTCAACACAGCAAGAACTCTACAAGTGAACCAAGGTGGTTGCGAGGACTCTGATCGACAGTAGACTGGAGTATTTCTGGCGATAAGACAATTCAAATATGAGTAGAATTCATCAAGAGCAGAGTTAACGTCCAAATTAAGGAACAATGAACACCAGTCAACAGAAGACAGACCCTCAGCAATGGCAGCATAATTAGCCTTACGAAAGTTATATTTACAAGGGAGCACACCATGCCTACGTTTTAACAAAGGGGAGCAGAACTCCATGCGCAGTGGTGGATGATGACTGTCTGCAGTCACATAGATGTTCACGGATGGAAATGACAGTGAAATAGATGCAGCATGCTATTCGTAAAAATTAAGTCGAGAATGCGGTCGTTACTATTCAAAATTTGATTTAGTTGGGAAAGGGAACAATGGGACATAAAGGAGGAAAAAATAAATGAAAGACGATTGGAACTAATGATTTGTGCATAGTTAATAGGATCCCAGTCAATCTGAGGTGCATTAAAATCACCGCAAAGCAGAAGTAAATCTGAAGGGTATTTTGATAGCATAAAAACAGACAGCTCATCAAGAAAAGTTTCAAAGAGAGCAAGTGAAGATTGGCACGGTATATAAATAGACGCAATAAGCAGAAATGAGTTATGCGTTATACGAAGTCTAACAATGACACATTCTACAGGAACAGATGGAAGAAAGTCATAACAAGGCACACTGAAAAATGATTTCTTTACACCAATAAAAACTCCACCACCAACTGATTTGCAACTAGAAAGCGAACAACGATCTTGTCTATAAATGTTATGAATTGGGGAGATATGAATATTAGAAACAGATTCATTCAACCATGTTTCCGTTAGGCAAAAAACATCATCATTAGCGGTAATTATTGAAGCAGAAAGATCGTGAAGCTTGATTCTCAATCCTTTTACATTTTGATAATAAATTGAGAAATGACTGTTCACATTTATCAATAGCAAAGACGCTTCTCTGGGCGCTCCAGCTCTAAAAAATTACGACGATCTCTGGCAACAAATGGTTTAACAAGCAATCCAGGAGGCCAAAACTCCGGGCTCTTTAGTTGACTCATGGACGCAGGCACAATAAGCTTAAAAGAAGCAAGGAGTTTGTTAGGTAATTTCTCCTTGGTTAGCTTCTTGCAGCTGATGATGAATGAAGATGACCCCAGCTTCGATTCGATATAATCAGCAATATCATCGGGAGTAGTGGCATAATCCAAGCGAGAAATAAATACACTGAGAGGCGGTGATATTACGACTAAACGCCCCTTTTCTTTGGGCTTATAATTCGATGCAGTGACAAACCTAGAGCACTGACCATCAGACTCCTTACTAGTACCTGGAAAGATATTTGATGGAGCATCACATGAATTTATACCTTTTAGTTGCGTAATCACAGGCGATGACGGATTGGAAGATGAGGCAGTATCTGATGTAGGATTTAATAAAAGGTTCCCATTGGTAGGACCATCTGCGACTAATGAGCCAGCAAACCCGGAACCGTAAGCAATGGGACTAACAACCAAGTTCGGGTCTGATGAAATGCTCGTACTTTGCAGTCCACGATGATCATTAACGGAAGGTGAAGGAGAAGCAATTACAGCATCAACTAAAATGCATTCACTCTGCTGTTGATTATCTACAGGAGTGTTAACTGTAGCAGCCGAAGGAGATGGATTTTGCAATACTCTAGAATTTTTCTTACTCCTAGTGATAACTGACGGCACACACGGCACTAGCTCAATCAGGTTCGATAAATCTTCGGAGACATGCAACGACTGCAATAACTTGGCAATGTCTTTTTTAGCATCTATGAACTTTTTCTGCATGCAAAGGAAATCTTCATTCAGCGTGCTAACAATCTCATTTGTCCTCTTCAATTTGTTGACATAAGTTGAAAGAGGAAGTCCACGGCATTTGACACAAAGCCAGAAAACTTCCGAACCACAACTAACAATAGCATCAGCAATATGATCTGAAAGCTGTGCACACTCAGCATGAAAGGAACACGCGCAGAAGCCCGAACATACAATAAGAGGAGTTTTATCGATTGTTCCAACACACTGTGAAAGCAGAACAAGATGGCATTTTAAGATTTTGCGTATAAAATAAGCAATTACAAATTCACTTCAGTATGGGTAGGTGAAAATAAAGTGTACCAAAATGCACAAAATAAATGAACTAACACTAAAAATGAGCGAAAAAGCACTACAAAGATCAATCACGCCACTCTAGCACTAAATACCCACAGGCGGGTAAGTGTCCAGGTAGGTGCAAAGCGAAGAAATCAACCACTAGATGGCACTCCACACCTGCCACCTCAACAAAAGATAAAACAATGAAAATGTCTTAAAATGCGAAAATGTTTAAACTAAAAATCCACAGTACAGCAACGCGGAATCGCACCACCGTGAACACGATACTCAATGTAACGCAATAAGGCAGAAACCCGAAAGCACACCACGAGCAAATGTGCAAAAAATCACAAGAATTTTAGGAAATTGGCGGAACGCAAGAACTGCACGACTGCTCCACTTTCGTGGAAAAACGTAGGGAGGTACATGTCTATGCCTCCTAAGCGTCATAAAAATTAGTATTTTCATGCAAATTACTACATATTTGCACTTGACGCAAACCAAACAAACGCAACTATAAGATAAGACCAAAATTTCAACAATCGGATTAAAATTACTGGCACAGTCAGCAATCAAAGCTGAAAATCTGCACAAAAACTGCACGTGTTCTAAAAACAGCAATTTCTAGATATTTTGCCTAAAACATGTTCCGACCACCAAAACACTAGTTTAGGTTGAGCTTTTAAATTAAAACGTAAAAACGCGAAATTCTCACGTTTAAGGGGAGAAAAACCGATTCAAAGTTTTAGTGAGTTGACATGTGAAAAATTGGGATTTTTTTGGCTTAAAACCACTAAACCCGCCCTTAACATTTTGCGAAACAGCACAAATTTATACTTTTTGGAAAATTCAGACGCTTATCTATTCATTAACATCAAAATATAGCACATCGGTTGAAAAATCAAGCCACAGCAATGCCGTAAAGGGAAAAAGTTTCCATAACCTGCCCCCAAAAATACAAGGAACCTTATAAAAATTAGTATTTTTATGAAAAGTACTACAAATTTGTATTTGACGTAAACAACAGGTTGACAGCTACAAATGAGACCAAAATTTTGATAATCGAATAGAAATTGTGGCTACAGTGAACGATTAAAGCCAGAGGTCTGACAAGGAAATTTACATATTTTAGACAAATACATGTCTATGCCAAATTTTGACTTCTGAGGCTTTTGCTGTTGTTGTACTCATAAACATCTACCTTCATAATTTTTTTCAGGTTTTTCAGATCACAGATGTGTATTTCCCCTGCCTGTACGCGCTTTCATTTGATAGCCATATCGACTAACTTTGATGAATTTTTTTTCAGGCGCCACTTCCCTGTATGGGAAACCCCCTTAAATATCTGATAAAATTTTTATGCAATTGAACTTTGAAGAGGGCTCCATTTTACACCTATATACAAAATTTCATGTTTCTGGCTTCTATAGTTTGCGAGAAAAATAGCTGTGACTGACGAACGGACAGGTCGCGATTTTTGTAGAAACACTACTCCGCGCACCCAATCAATTAGAAACACCAAATGACCAATCAATAAATAACATTTAAGTAACTTTTAACAAAAAAAATTTTTAATTGACGGACAGCGTGACAGCGTGACAGCGTTTTGGACGGAAAGGTAAAGACAAGGCAAACTGGCGGGGTTCATGAATAGAATCGTTTATTGGTGAATTTAGTTCACCTAATCATAACGTGATTTCTGAATAATGGAAAATTACTGTTGACGCAATTGCATGTGCCACCAGAATCGTTACATTTGGGTAAATACAACGCAGCAATTGTTCTATTGAAAAGTTATTTTTATTAGAGTTTTGCGAAATCATATACATACATGACATCTCCGTTCTTACAATGCGGACTCTCCTAAATTCTAGCCTTTTTTAGGGGTTTGGACTAAAATACAAAACCCTATTGAAATCGGTACGTGTGTCCGTCAGTCCGTCCCCCTGTATGTGACAGCAGTTTTTTTCCGAAACTATAGAAGCTACAGCCTTGAAACTTTGGGGAAGGTCGGAAGTTATGACTTCTAGAAAGTTTTGGGGTTTAAAAAAATTTCGAAGAGTTATAAGGGGTCCCCCCGTATAGAGGAGTGACACTTAAAAACAAATTTGGTGGTCAAGTAGGATGTCATACGAAAGGTCTCTTTTCAAAACAGGTCTTAAAATTAGCAGTGTCGAGGAAGGCAGGAGAAGGAGGTATGTACGAAATTTTTGCACAATGCAATTATTTAATATTTTCATACTGTGTGTATTTTGCCATGTTTAGCGCTTGCAAACTATCCTTAGGTTGTATTAATTCATTCAAAACTCAATTGTTTGTATTGACATACGGGTATACTCGTATATATACAATATTTACTCTCGCACATTTCCCCATACGAGTGAAAATGATTTTAACATATTCTTCGAGTCTGGGTGAATTTACTTTAAGGAGTTGAGTGTTAATAATTGTTTCAAAACGTTTGTTTGCGATGACTCTCGTATTTCACCCGCCATAAACATCTCATCAACTGCGGTATAAACTTTGAAAAGTTGAACACAAGATCTAATTCACATACGAGTACATTGTGGAAGTATTCGCTGAGGACTTTATCAAAATTATGAATAGCTAGCATATGCAGAAATAGAGACCGACGTAATGAAGATACACGATATTAAAGTTACGAAACTCTACAAAATTTGTATGTTTGGCCGATCATTTTAAACGTAAGTTTGAAATGCCGCTAGTATCTTTAATATTCTAAGGCGCTAACTGTTCATTTCAACACAATAAAATTTTTTCCCGGAACTTCTTAAAACCACGATTTCCGCCTTCCGTTTCGCGAAAATCCCAGTTTTAGAGAGAAACTCAATGTAAAAACTTTTTTCGTCGTCGCAAAGATGCACGCGACAATTTTCCAACGCCGGCTTTATTCCCCTTTTGCTCATTTGCCACGATTACTTTACACGGTCAAATCGCACAGGTAAATTTTAACTTAGTTATCCTTAATCTTTTTTTTCACTGCTGATTTAATTCAAATTGATGGCAGGTTTTGCGCGGCTGCGAGCAGACGGACCGCTGAAGATAGAACTTTTTCATTTGCCATGGTTCACATTAATTTCTAATCCATTTCCCACGTTTCCCGCATAAATCATATCGAATAACTTTCCGAGTGTCCCTATCTGATCGGTTTTCACATTTCTAACGCACAAAATTCAATCTGGAGATACTAAACTACAAACAATCATTAATGATTACATGAGAATTAGATTAGCTTCAATGGAAACAACGCGTAAATATTTTTCGACTCTTTCATCGATAAATTGAATGCACCAAGTGGAGAGCGTTTAAATTGCAATTCGATGACGACCTCCGCGTTATTTTTCTAGGCTGCGACCGACCGTGTTATCTTCCCCGGAGTCCATCTCCGTTCGCGGCTTAGCAGCAACTCCTCTTTATTACGTTTTCTACTTGCTGGTTGCTCGATCACCTCTCATTTCCGTTGCTCACTGGAATGGGTTCTTTCCAGATAGGCATTGAATTTTCGAGTTGTTTAGGCAATTATTTTTTTGTTTTCTTCTTTTCTATCTCTGGTCCAATAATTTTCCCTTAACATTTTTTGTGCTTGATTTTAGATGCACTTATTATTATGTACATTATTATGTAACTGAAATGTTTGGCAACGCAACCATGAAAACGTTTACAGCAAAACAGGCTAAATATGAAAATAAGTTAGTGCGATTTATCACGTTTGTTTTTATATTTATACAAGTAATTATAGTTTATATCTTAGAAATCTCCATCTTCATTGCGCTTGCAATTTAATCATACAATTTCTTTGTATTTGTATGTGTATTTAACAACGCTTAATTTAAATATTCAATGCCATTCAATCAGTCGTCCGTGATAGTATGTGTGTATTGAATTGTTCAGTTTAATTTCTCCGTGATATTAAAATCTGTCTTAACTCCACTCAAATATTCATCATTGATTATAAAACATTTAGCAAAATATATGCATATCAAATGTTGTATTATCAAGGCAAATCATTACATGGTGAATTATGTTGGGTAATCTTCTTCTTTTTCGTAGCACTCGTGCCTTCGCTTCCTGCAAATAGCGCCTCCAACCGTCTCGGTCCATTGAACGCGTCCTCCAATTTCGAAATCCGAGCAGCGATGAACTATCTTCGTCGACCGAGTCAGACCAGCATTTCCACGGTTTCCCCACTGGTCTCCGGCCTTCAGTTCTCGCAACGAATACCTTTTTGGGTATCCGGTACTCGTCCCTACAATTCATGTATCCTGTTCATTGCAGCTTTCGTAGTCTTACAATCGCTTAGAACTCCGACTCATCAACAATTTCATACAGCTTATTCTATTATTCGCCTCAGAACCCGTCGCTCAAAAGCGTTCAATATATTTGCGGGTGCTTGGGTTAGGGTCCATGTTTCACACCCATAGCATAATAAAGGTCTTATTACAGATTTTTATACATGGAGCTTTGTTTTTCTGTGTATGCAGCTGGTCTTCAAGACCTTCAAAACTGAATAAAATATTTTATTTGCAAACTGGACTCTACTGCGTATTTCGTCCCTTCCATTACTGGTTCTCGTTATTTTGGCACCTCAATACATAAATTCGCTCACATTTTTGATACTGTATTCACCAAATTTGAGATTTTGTGTATGTGAGGTATTTTTCCTCAACTGTGTCATGAGCTTTGTTTTATTTTCATTGATTTGAAGCCCTACTAGTTTTGTTTCACTGTCAAGTGAAACTTGAGTTCTTTGGCAGTCATTGATGACCGAGGCAAAATGCTACTAATTGGCTCAACTTGTATAGCAATGTAACTAGTGTATCGGCCGATAGCTTCCTTATGACTTACTCTAGAGATAAATTTAATAGCAATGGGTCCAGCCCATCTACCTGTTTTAGTCCGATATTTGTGTCAATGGCATCGGTGAGATGGTTATTGATGCGGACTTGGGAGGTCGTTGATATCATTGTCATTTTGATACGATCGACTGATTTGGCTGGGATGCCTATGCAAAGCATCATTTGGTACAGTATTTTACGATCAATACTGTCGTATGCTTGCTTAAAGTCTAAGAAATTTTGGTGTTCGTCTATGTTGAGCTCCCAGCTTTTCAAATACCTGCTTGGCAGTGAACAATTGGTCTATTGTCGATCTACCTGCTTTAAAGCCACCTTGATACTCCCCAATAAAACTGTTGGCATATGATCCAATTTTGTTTGAAAATTTTTTGTACGCCGTACAAAGCAGTGATATTCCTCTATAATTTTCCCACTATAGCCTATCACCATTTTTGTGGATAGGGAATATAATTAAATGGCTCCTCTCTTTCGGCATATGTTCTTGTTGCCAAATGTGCTAGATGAGTTTGTGAATAGCTTTATGAACACTGCTGCCACAATATTTGATGAGCTCCACTTTTGGGCTTTGATGATGGAACAAACTTCATCCAGAGTTGATGGGGCCAATGAAAGCTGTCCGCAAACACTTATAGACTCCGATGTTCTGGAGCTGCATGGAGGATTAAGGAGGCTCTTGAAATATGATGCCCATCTTTCCTCAATCTTGGTTTCATCAGCAATGATATTGCCGATGTCATCACGAAAGCGTGCGGTTTGAGCCAGGGCTTTTCGCTACAGGCTTTTCACTACCTTGTATGCTTGTCTTGTGTTGTGGCTAGCTAAACTTACATCTATATTTCTCAATTGGTCGTCACAGTATTTTCTTTTCTTAATCGTAATTATCTTATTCGCTACTCTTCTGAGATTTTCATAGTGTTCTCTCTTCCTCCTGGTTTTACTACCTACGTCATCCTTGTACGCTTGATTCTTTTTGTCTAACGCATTCTGGCACTTATCATCGAACCAATCATTTCTCTTGCACCGGGCTTGATGTCCGATCGTCTGTTCTGCCAATAGCCACTTTCACTTCAATCCAGAGCTCGTTGCTTATCTATAATCGTCCAATAAGATGAGAGTCAGCTGGTTGTCAAGAGTCTCTGTGAAATTCTTGGCCGCAGAAACCGTTTGGAGCCTTTCGATGTCAAATTTTTGTAGCGGGCTGGTCTTCACTGTATATGTCTTTGACATGCAACATCGATTTGTTAATTTGATCAAGTAATTATCTAAGTCACAATTGGCTCTTCGGTGTTTACGGACGTCAAGTATGCTCGAGGTCCATCTTTGTTGGATCAGAACATGGTCGATCTAGTTTTGTGTATTGCCATCCGGTGATACCCAGGTCATTTTCTGAATTCATCGATGTGGGAAGCAAATCGAGGGTATAACTAGATTTCTGCTACATGCAAAGTCACTGGCCGTTGTCATTTGTTTCATCGTGGAGGCTATATCCTCCAGTCGTTCCCCGATGAGATAGCTCATTGCCAACCTTACCGTTGAAATCACCCAGAATATTTTTTGTGTCGTTTGTAGGCAATGAGTTGACTAGTCTTTCCTGGTGGTTGTAAAACGATTCCTTCGTTTCTTCGGTCCGGGCATGCACATTAATCAACCAGATTTTGAAGAATTTCTCTTTTAAACGGATCGCACACAACCGTTTATTGACTGCCTTTAAATCAATAACATGCAATTTGAACTCCCTATCCACAATGATGACCACTCCAAATTTTCGTTTTCAGTAGGCTTCCCACTTTTGAATGTTATGTGCGATCTCATTTCTTGAACGTCGTTTCCAGTCCAATTCGTTTCCTGGATTGCAAGTAGTTTTTAATTGATATTGACTGGCCTGTTGTAAAAGGTCCTTAGCAACGCCAGAGTAATTGAGTGATCTGATATTCCAGGATTCAATACCATAGTCCTTTTTTCGTTTGCGAGGTCATTGCCGTGAGTCCAATCCATTCAGAGGCCCATCTACAGGTTTCGAAACATTTTAAGGTTTTCCAGGGACGGGAAGTTAACCCATCGCCCAATCTCCACTCCGGCGGCATGGTTATTACGTCGATTCCATTATCACACGCGAAAGATTGGCCTTCACCCTCTTACATACCCACAAAGGAGGTGTAAGTAGGATTTAGTAGCAGAGCTGTAGATGTATTTACAGTTATTAGCATTTCTCGGCATTTAATCGTTCATTATCGGGGAACCAGTAAACCCAATGTGCGACAGCGAGAGCTTTTACTACCATTTAATTGGGGGATTTGGGTTAAGGAATCATGGAAGCTATGGGTTAGTTGTTAGATTACATATATATTTACGAGTAGAGACACGGAAAATAATTATTAAATGCAAAAGAGCATTAGGGAACCCTTTTGATGTCTCTTCAACGCACAAGTGTTTCGATAAATGTTGACTATTTAACAGAAACTGAAATAGCCTCTTTGTTACAAGATTCTCATAATTTCTCCTCCACTTTGATTGTCCTTATCGTGGAGGTTCCACGAGCAGTTTGCCTATGCGGACTGCTCGATTACTACAAAAAGCTATGCTGTCCGTAATTTGGTCTAATTTTTCTTTTAACATCTGTAACCTTATCATTTTATCTAATTGTAATTGCTTCACAATAATTATTCTTTCATTGGCGGTCATTTCTGCGCATGTTTTGTAATTTGGTTCCTATGTGATTCAATAGTATCTTTGAGAGCTTTTATGGAATCGCTTATTCGAGTATGTAAATGAATTTCGATTTGTGTATTTAAATTGTGTTCCGTCATTTCCTTTCGATCGTTGCCGTCCATGGTACCAAAAAGGCATTTTTCTACAGTACCCACGATATTAAGTAGTCCTTTTCTTTTCTAAGCCGAATAGTTCTGAGCTTCATTCGAATAGTCTCTAATTTTTGTATAATTATCACGTCTTTCCCAATATTCAATCGTTTGATGTTTTCGTAAGCTAGATCGATTATTGTCCTTGCATCTTGAATAACTTTTGTTGCTACCATTTTTAATAGTTTTAAATTAATTATCAGTTGATGTTGGTTGTATTTTTAGTGTCCCAATCGATGGTTTAATCATGAAAATTAGAAACAACCATCTGATGATCAGAACAAAAATTTTACCTTAGATATCTGAAAAAGGATTGAACGACTCACAATAGTTGACTTTCAAACATTTTATATTATAATTATTAGTATTATTATTACTACTCCTAAAATTTTGCTTCCATAATGTCTGCCAACATTTTTTCTTAGGTGAACCATGTATTCGTGAGTGAATTTGAGTTCCTCATTACGTGAGGTGGACTTTATGTAGCTTCGCCTTTCCATAGCTCACCTTTTCCTTGTGCCTTACTGCGTCTCTGGACTCCCACCAAACACCTCCCCTGTCAATGTAAGAACCTACGATTGAACATTGCTCCAGGCTAGGCCTCGTTTTTTTATGCCTTAGGTGTCATCAAGTTGAAGGGATTCCTTTTCAGTGAGAGGAAAGGAGAGGATAAGGAATGCTAGAAAAATAGACCTATCTACTCTCAATGCCTCCATAAGCTCCCTCTTAGTAATTAGAATATTCCAAACGTAATAAGCTACCTGGTTCTATTTGTCAACTGATCTGAGCATCTCTCTAATAAGACTATCTGAAGAGAGCTCTCCAAATTTCTTAACGTGGTCACCGCGCAGCCAGTTCCACTCTTTTCAAGCAGCAAATGTGTGGCAAGCGTTATCAACCTACCCACTGTAGAAGACACGATCAAAAGACTGTGACTTGCCAATACTGCGCAGGCAAGACTGAAATCATACATGGCCGCTCAAGAGCTGGATCAAATAGAAGACAGACTCACCATGACAACGATTGAGCCACGGCTTTAGGTCAGAAATGGATGGCCAAACCATCTCCCCTTGGTATTACTCACCCAAGATTGTTTCTAATCACCGAGTGAACGTTGTCTCTTTTCAAGCGCAGCTGTCTCCTTATTACCTGCGCAGGTAAGTGTAGTAATCGAGCAGTCATCTAAGCCAACTATCCGAAAACTGCATAGCACTGTTCAAAAATTTCAAATGCTGATTTGAAAAATGTAGTTACTCAAATTTAAATTTTTGTAACTTATAAAATTTTGAAAGAAAAAAAATTAATTTTTTTTATTATAAATTTATAAATATAACTTTATATTGTTTATATATATATATATATATATATATATATATATATATATATATATATATATATATATATATATATAAACAATATAAAGTTATATTTATAAATTTATAATAAAAAAAATTAATTTTTTTTCTTTCAAAATTTTATAAGTTACAAAAATTTAAATTTGAGTAACTACATTTTTCAAATCAGCAATTTAAATTTTTAAACAGTGCTATGCAGTTTTCGGGTAGTTGGCTTAGATGACTGCTCGATTACTACACTTACCTGCGCAGGTAATAAGGAGACAGCTGCGCTTGAAAAGAGACAACGTTCACTCGGTGATTAGAAACAATCTTGGGTGAGTAATACCAAGGGGAGATGGTTTGGCCATCCATTTCTGACCTAAAGCCGTGGCTCAATCGTTGTCATGGTGAGTCTGTCTTCTATTTGATCCAGCTCTTGAGCGGCCATGTATGATTTCAGTCTTACCTGCACAGTATTGGCAAGTCACAGTCTTTTGATCGTGTCTTCTACAGTGGGTAGGTTGATAACGCTTGCCACACATTTGCTGCTTGAAAAGAGTGGAACTGGCTGCGCGGTGACCACGTTAAGAAATTTGGAGAGCTCTCTTCAGATAGTCTTATTAGAGAGATGCTCAGATCAGTTGACAAATAGAACCAGGTAGCTTATTACGTTTGGAATATTCTAATTACTAAGAGGGAGCTTATGGAGGCATTGAGAGTAGATAGGTCTATTTTTCTAGCATTCCTTATCCTCTCCTTTCCTCTCACTGAAAAGGAATCCCTTCAACTTGATGACACCTAAGGCATAAAAAAACGAGGCCTAGCCTGGAGCAATGTTCAATCGTAGGTTCTTACGTTGACAGGGGAGGTGTTTGGTGGGAGTCCAGAGACGCAGTAAGGCACAAGGAAAAGGTAAGCTATGGAAAGGCGAAGCTACATACATTGTAAAATTTTTCTTTGCACTGATATTCTGTACAATATTTACCTTTTATTATGATTAAAACTTTCAATCTATCTGTCAATCTGCAGTCCTTTACGGACATCTATATATACCTATTTCACTACATAAGCTTTACGGTGCTCTCTCAGAAGGAGAGCGATAGGTATACCACTTACAATCACCAGTGTCGCTGACTCAGAGACTGTCCAATATGCAGATGCTATCCTCAGCGGTCGTCGTTGATACACCTGTGCCATGTGTTTTCAATACAGCTCTTTGCTGAGAGTGTTGCTCATATTTTTGATCCAAAGGATAACAAAGACTGTACCTTACTCATCAGAAGTCACCTTCTTCATGAAATAGGTCCCCCTATATTGGTCATCAGTTGACTTAGTTGCAGCACTGCAGCTTTATCCGCCATTGCCAAGATTTTTCTCATAGAAATCCATTTTCGTGTCTACCAGAACGTCCAAGTACTTCAAAGCTAGCTTCGACTCAGTTTGCACTTCCGAAATGTTGATTGTCCTTACTCTAGGGACTTCCTTCTTTGTCAGAATGATTATTTTGGTTGTCTCCAGCGCTAAGCTGAATCCGCGAACTGTCTTTCAGTTTTCCATTCGGCTCATTAGAACACCTAGTTTAAGTAGCGCTTGGTTAACTGGACATAACATCATCCGCATAGCCAACCGAGCTCTACTTATCCGGTGGCTTAAGCCTCAGCGAACTGGCGCACGTGATGTTACACAGCCTTGAGTACACCCAAAGTAAATTCCATGCTTTTTCGGCCCTCATTTGTGCCATAGAGCCAGTTCCGATCCATTAGGTAGTCTTCCAGAATCCGCATTAGATACTCGGGAGCTTTTAAAGGGATTTCAAGTACCTTTAAAGGGATTCCCAGTACTAGAGGGATCGAAGGCATTTCTAACATTAAGCGCCACCAGCAGTATAGTGCGTTTATTAGTCCGGCTGTGCACCTCTACTCTTTAGATCACGCTTACCACCTCTGTAATTCCAACATTGGTGAAACGTCCTGCTCGAAAGCCGTTTGGCTGAAGAGATATGTCCCCAGGAGCACAAACCCTGTCAGAGAGTCTCTCCTTGATGAGTTTCTGGAGCGCTTTCCCGGCCATATCAAGCATGCATAATGGGCAGTATGCAAACGCCAAATTGGGATTTTCCTCTTCCTTGCTGATTAGCACGAGCCTTGCTACCTTCTGTTGTTTCGGTAAAACCTCTTCGCGCAAAGATTGCAGACACGCTGCAAGGCTTGGTACCTTCCTTACTTTTGTGGATAAAACAGGCTCTTTTAGTTCCCTCTTCGTAAGAGATGGATCTTCTACAGGTGTTTTGTCGTAGACTACATTGAGATGGACGGGATATGTAGGAAACAGAGCTCATACAATTTCGCCCATCTTTTCTGCTTGATGTAAGCAGTGCTTCCGTAGGGCACCGAGCATTCATGTATCCAGCTTTAACCCTACATCCCACAGATTCCCATTCACATCGTCCACGAGGTCTTGCCAGCATACGGCCTTACTCTTGTTAATGAGCATGCGACGGAATTTCCTGACTAATCTCTATGCTACTAGTCTTGTTTCTCATGTTCGCGCCCACTGGGCTTTTCGTTAAAGCTTGTGATACTCCTTTCGCTGTTCCTTTGAACACCAGTAAAGTGGAGGCTTACCGTGACGGGGTCTACGATGGGGCAGAGTAGACTCGCAAGCAGATATGATGATACTCATTGATGAACTCAACACGCCCACTGTAGTAGGTCTTCGGCTCCCCAGAGGAGCATGTTAGCAAACTTCCCAAAGTCCATCTTCCCAGTTTTCTTATTAGGAAATTTTACAGCTTCTTTATCAAGAATATCAAATCTTCTTTATCAAGAATATTAATCGAATCTTGCAAATAAACGACGCGAAAGAATTCATTTACTTCTTCATCTTCTTCAACGCACCAACAACCAGTTATACTATAAAAACCGGTTGAGACAAGCAAAGAGCTTTGACAGATCTCCAAAAGGGGATTCTATTTGCTCAAATATGGAGCAAATAGAATATTCGAAAAAGAATTCCACGCACAAACACCGCCACCATGAAAACAAGATTAGCTCGTCTGGTTCTGATGGGAAAATCTACATGAGACGTCCAAAAAACACTGAATTCGATCCCAAATATATATGTATGTACTTAAAAAACAATTAAACTAGGTGGAGGTACCATTCTAGTCTGGCTTCAGGGGTTGGTTCAATTTTTTTGCTGAAGGACAAATTGCATGCAATCAATTATGTGGAAATCTTGAACACATTTATGCTGCCATTTGCTGAAGGGGACATGATACTGAAGTGGGAACTTAAACAAGATCAAATCCCTCAGGACTCTTCTAAACTAGCAAAAGAGTAGCTTAGACGTAATAAAGTAGCAGTGATTGAGTGACCATTGTATTTTCTCGATCTTAACCCCATAGAATAACTATGGGGATTCTAAAACACAAGATAGGGAACTATAGAGGCGCAAACATGGAACAATAGTGGTAAAAGATTCAAATTGTGTGCTACTCGTTTCCAGCTAAAACTTGTGCCAAGTTGGTCCATTCTTTGACGCGAAGGTGTGCAGCAGTAATAAACAAGCCGAAATAAGAGGAGAGTGTTACTGCCAGAAGGATATTCTTAAGTAATTAATAGCTCAAACGACGTCTTTTAAATATCAACACATGGCTCATATATTTATATACCATAAAATTAGCTTGGGAGACTCATAAACGGTCATTATTCATTTCAATTCGTGGCCATTTTATTTTCAGCGCGTTTAACTCAATGTGTGAAAACATGTTAATGTTACAAAATGTTTCTTAAATTTCCATCGAAATTCCTTCATATTTGTATTGCCTGCAGCCTCAGCAAACGCATATCTCCACAATATCACATGTTATTGTTGTTGCAGTTGATAAATTTTCAATCGACTGTAGCTTAGTTTTTTACGACTGATTTTTCATGAAATTTTCAGGAAGCATGCGTTCAATATCTGATAATTTAGATAAGAGTTTTCAGTAAATTTAAGGGTCACTTTTTGATTTTATATACGAAAAGTTAAAGTTCATAAAGTGTACTATTATTAACAGAGTTGATCAAGTTTTGACTTGTAGGGTATTTAATGGCCTTTATTTATAAAGATCTATGTTATTAATTTTTTCATATAAAACTTTTCGTTAAATGTTTGCAGTACGTTATGATATATGAACCAGTATATGCTTGATATACAAGTGCGCCTTATGTTACTTCGCAAAATTTTAATTTCATTAATAAATACCACGCAACAATCTTTTTTAGGTCTTTGTAAACATTTTTTTTACAAAGACCTACTAGTTTCGCGACCTGTCTGTCCGTCTGTCCGTCCGTCTATCCGTCTGTCCGTGCGTCACAGCTAATTTCCTCAGAAACTATAGAAGCTAGAATTCTCAAACTTTGTGAAAAGGTCAGAAGTGATAGTCTCTCAAAAGTTAAGGCCTTGACAAAAATTTAAAAAATAACGAATTGGCCCTTAAAATTTTTTTTTAATCAAAGGCAGTCAAGTGGGGTATCAAATGAAAGGTCTTGATTAGAACTTTTAGAATCTGAAATTAAAAAATCATTTGATGAATTAGGGGGTCCACGGGAAGGCAAAATTACCCAAAATTTGCACCTTTTGTATAAATTTGAACGATTTCATATTTAAGTATTGGATGAATAATTCAAGTTATCGATTCACGCCATAAGAAAACTTGCTTGTAACCCTAGGATGTTTACAAAGACCTTCTGGTAGGAGCACTCTCCTGCTTACTCAACTTGTTCTATTTTATTTTCCAGCGCTGTATATGTATTGTAAAACCTCTAGGTGCCATTCAAAGCTCAGTTTGGTTGAAAAGTTTTGAAAGCGACACCTATTAACTAGTATAGGAATCAAAATTTATACGCCATTATAATATCTCTTCTTCTACAAGAACACACCAAAAGTTCATTCCGATCAGTCAATTCATTCTTTGTTCACAAGCCAGCCAGGTGACGTGTCAGGGAATTAATAAACAATGGATAAGACCAAGTATCTCGCAGTGATAAATATTTTTCTTTTGGAAGGTTTATCAGCAACTAAGAATTGTGAAAGTATTAAAGGAATCCGCTCCTTCATTTCCAACTATGCATCGATGGGTTTCAGGCTTTAAATGTAGCCGTACAAGCGTTGAAGATGAACCACTTAGTGGACATACAAAAAGTACCAGAAATCATTGGGCAAGTCTATGATATTGTTTGTATAGATCCTAGTGCAACTAAGCGGGAAATTGCTGATGCTACAGGTATCTCGGGCAAATGAGTACTCTATATTTTACCCGAAGAAATACGAATGAAAAAGCCATTCAGAAAGGTAGCGCTATATTCGTTAACAATTCAGCAAAAACTAAATCGAAAACAAAGTTGTAAGCGTAATTTGGAGCATTTTAAACAGAATTAAACCGATCTTGTGCATCGTTTTAAAACTGTAGATGAGATTTAAATTTAACATAATTATCCTGAACTGAAACAAGAATGGTTGCAGTGAACTGAAGCTGATTCTTCAGCTTTAAAACAGGTCAAGACAGAAAGATCGAGAAAAAAGGGTATGGCATCAGTTTTTTGGGATTCAAAATGAAATTTTTTGATCTTGAAAAAGGTAAAAAAGTTAACTGTGGTATTATTCCAACTTTTTGGACAAGTTGGATAAAAATTCGAGAAAAAAGACCCGGCTTACAGAAGAAAAAAATGATTTTTCGTCAAGACAATGCACGTCTCCACACAAGTGCTTTGACGATGGCTAAATTGAAAGAATTGAGGTACGAATTGCTCACACACCCACCGCATTTACCAGATTTAGCTCCTTCCGACTACTACCTCTTCAGGGACTTGAAACAATTTCTTAGTAAAAAGCGTTTTTGCAGCCGTGGAACAGTATTTTTCAGAGCTTCCGGAAGTTCGTTACATGGATGGTATAAAATTATTGAAAGATCGTTAGAGTAAGTCTGTTGGAGTTGAAGATTATATTGAATAAAAAAACTCATTTCTTTAAACAATACACATTCTTCCATTTTCGCGATCATAGCTTTTGAACCAAACTGTATTAAGAATCTTTGAAACGAACAGCACTTCTGATATCTCTGCCAAGTTTGGTGCCTCTAGCTACTACAACTTTGGAGAGAAACTAGTATAATCAACAAACAGACGGAAAGACAGATTGCGAGTTCAGTAGGGATTTGTAATAAAGCATAAGCTCTTAATAAAAGCTTGTCAAAATGGTTGATCTTTGAAACTGAAAATTGTATATGAAAGATATTATGAATCTTTTTTACAGGAGGATTCTCCTGCCTAATCATCATGTTCAAATTTTAGGGATTTTATTTTATTTTTCAAAGCTCCAAATTATCTACTTCAACTCAACATTCCAATTATTAAAATATCCAAATTTCTGTTTATCGCGATCTCTTCTTAAGTATCGAACCTTATAACTCACTCTATAACATATTCCCATCTTTGTAATTCCACACACGTTCAAAGGCAAATTTCTGTAACTCTTAAACATTAATCACAAAGCGTACACACTTTTCGCACGCTAATGTGTCTTAAGGTCATGGAATATTCATGTGCAATGAACAACCGTTCAAGTTCAAGGAGCCGCCTCTCATCTCGAAAAAGGGAGAAGACTTTAATCTACGTATTTATGATACCATAAAATCTTAGCTATTGGAATGTCCTAATAAGATATACTATTCAATGTACTCTATAATAGTCCATAGAAATCAGAAGCCATATATGACTACAAAAGTACAAACACTAAATAAAAGTAGGGATGAGGATGCTCTCAGGATTTCATGCGCGAAAACAAAGAGAGAATCATTGGAACAGGTAGCTAACAGGAACGGCCCGATGCTAATGGAACACTGATTTTTCTTGTCATCAATTCTCGCTGTCGATAAGGAGAAATCTTCATATTATCATATGATTTTTTGGCATTCGCTGTCAAATTCGGCTGTGAAAACGCGTAAACAAACTCGTTTGCTGTGGGATTTTTAGTTAAAATTAGTGAAAATTTGTGATTTGTGCGCTATTCATGAACAAGACAATAAGAGACAATCTATCGGTTAGATTGCAAGTGAGAAAACTATATATTTCGACGGAAAAGAAGGAAAATGCAAATAAAATTTCTAAAATCATGTGCATTGTGAAAATATGCAATAATAGAGCGCACCGTCAGCCAACAGGAGTATCATTTCATAGGTAAGTAAGAACATCAAATGTAGAAAGAACAATACAATATTTAGAAGTGTTTTTTCAC
Source organism: Odontomyia ornata (assembly GCA_963969285.1). Lineage (NCBI taxonomy): Eukaryota > Metazoa > Arthropoda > Insecta > Diptera > Stratiomyidae > Odontomyia > Odontomyia ornata. Next base: position 225,555,712 of record OZ017741.1, read on the forward strand.
TCAAAATCACTGCTTCCAATTCATGCATGATTATGTTTACATTTCGGTGGCGACCATTTTATTCGATTAGTTTTCGCGTAGTAGCGCCTGCATTTTGGGGGCAAGTTTTGCTAGCATATTGCTTGAATAATTTTATTGATGAAATCAATTTTATTTCTTTTTCCAGGAGTGTGTTAAATGATACTGGACATACGAATATATGGAGACGAAAAAATTATTAATGGACAACTATCGGTAAACTGTTTACTTTTATAAATCTCATCTGGATCTCAGAAATATTTTTGTTTTTGCAGGCAAATGCAATAAGCTTAGCGACAGTATTGATTTCAAGCGCCTCTCTGGATGTGGAAGCTATTTCATCCTCGAAAGCGGAAAAAAGAATCCCGGAGTTGTTAATATTATTGTTTTGACTGTAGGCATATCTAGAATGAGTTCCATTTATTATATTGAATTTTCAAGTGAATAAAAGTAGTTTCGAAATAATCAATCTTTATATTAACATGCAGAAGGATATATGAACTCTTCAAAAAGATGCATTGGAAAAATAATTCGAATTTTGTATTAAAACGTTTGATCAATTTTATAGCCTATATTAAAGAGATAAATTTACTATCGGGGCGCAGGATAATTCATTTTGGGAATAATCACTGGTTTGAGAAATTCAACAGTAATAGACGACCTATGCTCAAATTTGTTCCCTCATATAAATTGAATCAAGATATCATTAAGCTATTTTTGATTCATTCGATCAAGTCTCGCCTATAGCAATATACTGACTGTAAGGCAATTTACTGCCAGCTACGAGAAACTTTTATTTACTCTAAATAGTATACTTAACAATGTTCAAGTGGCATGCATCGGAAAGCAAGTCTTTGTTGCATATGGTGAGCACATGAACAACAAACGACACTTCAGCTTGTTGGTTAAGCTTATAGCAGTAAAATACATCAACACATTGTTATTGTTTGGAATTTGCTTTATATTCTTTTAAAATTTACATCAACACAAAATACTATTTTATTGCGAAATTAAAATCAGAATAAATTTCTGTTAGGCGATATCTTAACAAATTAGTATACCTTAAAGGCATGTAGTTCTCTCACACATAGCGAAGGTCAAGCTCAACGATTATACATTTCACCTTAATTCCACTGAAGACGATTATGAAAGGAAAAGGGAGGTGAAAAAGTATAAAATAATGAACGATTATAATTTTAGTAGTACTTGAATTTGTAATGACCTAAGGAACAGATTTAGTTTTTGCTTATTAAACGTCACTGTGAGTTTGTTTTTATCTAAACAAAGTTTTGCAAACTATTCAAGTCTGAAATAGGAACATTATCAATCAATTATGCAATGGCAGTTAACTTTTACATATTCAAATATTTCTAAACTGTAGCTCCCTTCTTAGACTACACCCTTCCAAAATTAAATCGAAAGAGCAACGTTCGTGGCGCATCGGGAAATGATGACAAAATTTGAGTTGATGTTCCACTCCAGTGTTCCATTCTCAAAGAGAGAATCATTTAAAATTGAAAAATATTTAATATCCTTATAGCGTGTATGAAGACATCTATCCGAGAGCGAAATTACAAGAAGCAGGGTTGAAGAATAAAAGGACTAGAAAAGCTTTTTGCTGTTGCCTGGACTATTGAATTGGCCTTGAAAACACTCTATCTATTCGCAGCTTTTATAAATACACAGGCTTATAGTAAGCTTCAAAGCTGTTATCTGAGACAAAACAAGGATAAGAACCTTCACAAGAAAATTGCCCATTTAAGCTAGTACAGACAACTGAAGGTCAGCATTTATACATTCAATTCCGTAAATAGTGAACAAAACAGAGGACATGTATACAATCTTATCTTTTTATTTGTATTTTAAAATCTTCAAAAACAAGTAAATAAAATGAAATCAGCAAATCTAAGGATACTCTTACGAAATGATATTACATTTCAGATTCATTGGAAATTGAGTTTGCGTTTTGGTATTATCTATACATATTTATTTATTTATTTGATTAATGAAAATATTACTTTGCTTTAAATAAACTTACGGAAAAAAATGTTTTTTGGTTTTTGGTTTAATATTTGGATATAACGAACTTCAGTTATAAGTTTAGCTCAAAAGCAAACGGTTAAGGACGCATTGGTTTATAGTCTGAACTTTGAGGCAGCGAAAAATGTGAGTTGTACCACTGCCCGGGTTCGCAAGGTAATGGCAGGCAAGTGCAGGTGTGAGCGCGTGGAAATTAAACGAGTGCCGCCTGCAAATGGTGCGCCTAGATGCTGGAATTGCGGCGAGAAGGGGCACTTGCAAGGAGATTGCAAGAAGCGAAGCAAATAGAGCTATTGTCCAGGGTGGAGGAGATCCAGACCGAGTCAGGAGCCCAGAATGGAAGCCCTTCAAACTGACGAGGTCAACTTCGTGAGGCAAAGGTTGGCTAGGAGGAGTGATGTCCCCAGCACTACCATCACCGTGTCAAGACTACATCGTAGAGAAGCGGACTTATGCCTTCCGGGTCAAGTTGACGGAGAACATTGCACCATAACAATCGAAACTGGTGCAATACCGATCGATTATCCGACCAGACCTAGTGAGACACAAGGGCAAAATTTTCTCACTACGGACAGCTACGGGAGAAACTGCACCTGTTCATGGAGAGGTCAACCTCCAGATACAGTTGGGAGACCGTGTGTTCCGACATAACTTTCTGGTCGCGAACATTATGGATGACTGCATTCTCGGAATGGATTTTCTGCGGCCACAGACGGTTAAGGACGCATTGGCTTATAGTCTGAACTTTGAGGCAGCGAAAAATGTGAGTCGTACCACTGCCCGGGTTCGCAAGGTAATGACAGGCGAGTGCAGGTGTGAGCGCGTGGAGATTAAATGAAGGCCGCCTGCAAATGTTGCGCATAGATGCTGGGATTGCGGTGAGAAGGGGCACTTGCAAGGAGATTGCAAGAAACGAAGAAAATCGAGCTATTGTCCAGGATGGAGGAGATCCAGACTGAGTCAGGATCCCAAAATGGAAGCCCTTCAAACTGACGGGGTCAACTTCGTGAGGCAAAGGTTGGCTAGGAGGATCGACGTCCCCAGCACTACCATCACCGTGTCAAGACTACATCGTGGAGAAGCGGACTTATGCCTTCCGGTTCAAGTTGACGGAGAACATTGCACCATAACAATCGACACTGGCGCAACCGATCGATTATCCGACCAGACATAGTGAGACAGCAACAACTTCACATGAGCAGAATTTTTTCACTACGGACAGCTACGGGAGAAACTGCACCTTTTCATGGAGAGGTTAACCTTGTGTTCCGACATAATTTCCTGGTCACGAACATTATGGATGACTGCATTCTCAGAATGGATTTTCTGCGACCAAATGGAATCACGTTAGATTTGGGCAAACGGGTATTGAAATGGCAGAATGTCAAAGTACTGATGGAGGACTCCAGCGTCCAAATTCCCAAGATGAATGCAGTAGTATGTGACGACACAGATGTACCAAATTCTTCCGAAAGCATTGTACATGCCAAGCTTGATGGTGATTCTGGAGACCACCGATTTTATCTGATAGAGCCAACGAAGACATCCGCATTGTGCAGTTTTATTGCAAGACGAAAGATCCATAAAGAACGAAAATGTGCCGGTTCGAGTCCTTAACACCACAAACTCAACCACGACCATCAAAGCGGGAGAAGTCATCGGCAGCTGCCAGCCTGTTTCCACCATCACCTCTTTGGAAGCTACTCACGACCATCATTGGATAAGGAGGCAAGGCACAGACAAACCCCGGGAATCCACGTCCGCAACATCGAAGCAGGCCGAATTGCCAGTGCAGCTATTCAAGCTAGCCTCTAACCTGGTCACCAAGTACAGTAACATCTTCTCAACAAGCCCGGATGACCAAGGCCGAACGAGTATGGTAACTCACATCATAGATACACAGGGAGCCAAGCCGATTCAACAAGCACCAAGACGTCTTCCTATAGCCAAACAAGAAGAAGTGAGCGCACTGATCTCGAACATGGAAAAATAAGGTGTTATCGAGCCTTCTGTCAGTTCATGGGCTGCGCCAGTAGTTCTAGTAAAGAAAAAGGATGGTAGCACTCGTTTCTGGATCAACCATAGGCAGCTTAACGACGTCACTAAGAAAGATAGTCAGCCGCTTTCACGCATCGATGACATCATGGACACTTTAGCCGACGCAAACTGGTTTTCTACACTCGATCTCAAGAGTGACTACTGGCAGGTAGAAATCGACAAGAAAGACCGAGAGAAGACCGCATTTTCAGTTGGGACCGGATTGTGGCAATTTGTGGTGATGCCATTTGGGCTTTGCAATGCTCCAGCCACTTTCGAACGCGTGATGGAATACGCGCTACGAGGCCTCACCTGGAAAACCTGCTTGGTGTACCTAGATGACATCATTGTTATCGGGAAAACGTTCGAAGAGCATGTGCGAAACTTAGAAGAGGTTTTCTCCCGATTGCGACTGGCAAATTTGAAACTTAGTCCCGACAAGTGTACCCTTTTCGCAGCTGAAGTAAAATACCTGGGACACGTCGTATCAGCAGAAGGGGTCAAAACAGACCCTGAGAAAATTGAAGCCGTGAAAAGCTGGCCAACACCAAACAACAAGCGCGAAGTTTTCTAGGGCTGGTCCCCTACTATCGAAGACTCGTCAAAGACTTTGCCAAAATAGCTAAGTGTCTCCATCAGTTAACCGAGAAAACTCGTCCATATGTCTGGAATGAACAATGCCAGGTAGCCTTTGAGATCTTGGAGGAGAAGCTATGTGAATCACCTGTGCTGGCATATCTGAAACCCGGAAAAATGTTTGTAGCTGATACCGATGCGAGCTACGGAGGTATTGGAGCTGTACTCTCCCAGCAGATCGATGGCGAAGAAAGAGTCCTCTCGTATTGCAGTCGAGTTCTTCCAAAAAGTGAAAGGAATTACTGCGTGACCAGGAAGGAGCTATTGGCTATAATAGAGGCCACCAAGCAGTTCCACAAGTACCTATATGGCAAGAAATTTGTTCTTCGAACAGGCCATGTATCGCTGAGATGGCTGCTCAACTTCAAAAACCCCAAGGGGCAAGTTGCGAGATGGATCGAAAGATTGCAGTCATACGACTACAAAATCGTTCATGTAAGTAGGTGTAAAGAACGCCTTTTTCAAAGTTTTATCCCAAAAAGAAATTTAATAGCTGTTTAAGGAGGGTCGCCTCATCTATATGAGGAGTGGCTCCTGAAAATAAAATTTCAATGTATGTAGGGAATATGGGTATCAAATGTAAGGTCTTGATGAGAACTTTTCAAAACAGGTCTTAAAATGCGAATTTTTGTTTTGCGGGTACACGGGAAGGGGAAATGTGTAAATGTAATATATGCTAAACAAACCCTTCCAATAATAAACGATATGAATATAGCTAAATTGGTACATCGAAATGTTGAAAGAGAGTTTTATTTTAAGCACATGTATATATATATATATATATATATATATATATATATATATTGTATATAATAGGGGTACCGGTTAATTCGTGCGGTTTTCTAACAGATGGCGTAACTTGATCCTTATTCCAGTGATTCTCCTTTCCAAATATGTGTTGGAAACCTCCTGTCATATAGTTTCAAAATCAGTATGTGTCATTTAGGTGAAGCGTGAACAACAATACTTTTTTTCCTTTGAAAATGTCGAATTTTGTACCGGATAAAGTGTTTTTGCGGGGAGTACTTCTCCATTGAAGAAAAAGGGTGCCGAAAGTCATCGTATTTTGGTGGAAGGGTATGGTGTGCACGCTCTAGCTGAGCGTACGTACCAGAAGTGGTATGCACGGTATAAAAATGGCAATTGCAACTTGGAGGGTGATGAACGGCTCAGACAGCCAAAAAAGTTTGAGGATCACGAGTTGGAGACATTGCTCGACCAAGATCCATTCCAAACTTGCAAAATCACTTGGCGTCACTCAACAAACCATTTCCGATCGTCTAAAAGCAATTTTTCACATTATAGCTTCAAATTTCGAAAAAACGCATGAATTAACCAGTACCCCTATTATATATACATAGTATATAAAATATTGTAAATAAGTTATTTGGAAAAGGAAGGTTGCTCGTTTTATTCCTCTCAGTAAAAGGCCGTACATAAACAAAGTAAAATTGATAAATTAAATCAAACCCGTAACTTTAATAATAAATTGGCTTTCGCGCTTTCTTAGCTGCAAAATTTTTAATGAAAAAAAAACTAAATCCATGCGCCTAGCTAATAGGACCTCGATGTAAAGAGCGCCAAGTGCTGAAACACGCATTTGTCTGGAGTATGGTTAACGAAAGTTTTTAATGCAAGCAAAAACACTAAATGAACGTTCAGCAATGCAGACAGTGACTGGTATAGTGCAAAGTGTTTGGAGGGTAATACAAAATTTGGAAAATTCAACTTCAAATTTCGAACGAATATCGCAGTTAGCAATGTAAAGGTTGACAGCTCCTACTCAAAATCAGCTTTGCATACATATGTTTTTCAGGTGGATTAATTCATCCTTAAATCTTCAGAAATGTATAATTTGTGACCTTTGGCATTTTGACTACTGGTTTTATCTATCACTGTAAATCGCCAAAAAAAAAAAAAAGTGTTATCTAATGACATTTAGCATTGACACTGAACATATTGGATATTCTTGCAATAACTGAGTCGAGATTTAGAAGAATCTGTTCCTTTTGAAGTTAGTCTCTTGATTGTCTGCATTTGCATCGTCGCCATCTTAATGTTGGTCGGAATCGTTCTTGGGTTTTCTTTTTCGGCTATCAGGATAGGTCGATGAGATCTCCAAGTTAATGCGACTGTTGTGCATTCGCGTAAAATGTGATGGCTCATTGTTACGATCATGAAACAAGTTGAAGTAGCAGGAGAGTGCTCCTGCCAGAAGGGTATTGTAAAACAATTAGTAAATCAAACAATATATTCTGCATATTAAAACTTGACTAATATACAGATTCCATAAATTGAGTTGGAAGAATTATTATGGTTATTGTATTTTTGTATTCGCCGCCATTTTGTTTCAAGTGTTTTGACCCCACTGTCTAATTAGTCATGATAACACATCAATATTACAAACCATTTCTAAAATTTTTATCAAAATTCCTACATATTTGTAGCGCCTAGGTCCGTTGCAAACGTGTATCTCCCTAGTATCACGTGTTAAATATTTAATTGCCTATAACATAGCTGTTTCTTGTTCAAAAAACGCTTAAAATTGCTTTCAAAAAACTTAAATTGAAATTTTTGGGAAATTTAAAGGTCCCATTTTGATTTTATAGGCAAAAATGTAAAATTTATAAAATGTACTATTATTAACAAAGTTGATCGAATTTCAACTTCTAAGGTTTTTGTTGCCCTTGTACTCCTAAAGTCACACATCTGTGATTTTTTTCAGACTTTTCGGGTCAAAGGCGAATGGAGGGACACAGAATTTTCGTATATTTCCCTTTCCCCTGCACCGCTCAAAACAAAATTTGTCATTCTAAGACCTGTTTTGAAAAGTTCTCATCAAGACCTTTCATTTGATACCCATATTGCCTACATGCGATGAAACTTTTTTTTCAGAGGCCACTCCCCTATATGACCCCCCTTGAACACCATATAAATTTTTTTTGTGATGAAACTTTGAAGAAGGCGTCACTTCGCACCTACTTACAAAATCTTATGTTTCTACCTTATGTAGTTTGCGAGAAAAAGTGGTGTGAGACACGGACGGACGGACGGACAGACGGACAGATAGGACGCGATTTTAGTAGGGTATTATAAAATGATTTCACAATACCCTAAAAAATAAGAAGGCAATTTATGGCAACTTTGGTAAATTACATCATTCACCACATTGGAGTGCACAAATGCGTTGCAGACAGTGCCTATTTCATAATCGCAAACATACTTCTGTTCTTCTCAGGGCCTGAACATAAGCGATTGTCGCACAAACATGTGACTCTTTGAATCAAATCAATTACTGTAATTTATGGGGAAAATTCTTAACGGAATCAAATCATCCGTTATATTTATGATATTCCATAGTCTTGAAAAATAATAATAGAGAACCAGAAGTCTCTATTTTACCGTTCCCTGCGAGGAAAGATAGTTCTCTGGCCAGAAGTTGCATGGATGTTGACAAGGACAAACCATCTCATTTTTAACCAGCTTCTATTGTCAGTATCGCACATATATATATATATATATATATATATATATATATATATATATATATATATATATATATATATATATATATATATATATATATATATAGGATGCGTCAGCAAAACGCGGAAAGAACACGCAGTTTATAATAATTATTTATTACTTATAAACTATTATTTACCACAAAGTCCTTATATGTTGATTCTAGGTATTCTCTTTAAATTTATAACTCAATGAGACCCCCGCTTGCTTCAATCACCGCTTCAATTCTCCACCTGAATCAAGAGCACGCCTTCTTTAACTACTCTCGTTATAAATTGATGAGTGCTACTTCAACAGCAGCCTGTAGGGATGCCATATTAGGATGTCTGGACTTGTTAGTAACTCACTCAATAACACTCCATACGTGATGGTCCAGAGGGTTTAAATCTAGGCTATTGGGAGACCAGAAGCGGGTGCGACCCGCAGCTTTGTTCTTCAATGAACACAGAACCAAGTGACGGCGGGCAATTCTTTTTGTTTTAACTGCCTCGGACAGCATCTACTGTACCTTTATTACGTAGGACGTGTACCTCAGGCCCTCTTCGGCAATTCAAATCATGGAAGCCTCACTTACACCCAAGATGGCCGCCATTTTTCTCCCAGGATCCTCCGCAATGAGGCCTTCGCCCCGTCGAACAACTTCCGGGTTCCTTGCCGTTTTCTCCGTCACATAAGTTTTCCTTGCTGGACTAGGAGAATCTGTCTCAAAATTTTCCACGGCCGCATACTTCTGAGCAATATTGTAAACTGTGGATTTCGGATATCCGAAAAACTTTATAATTTCTGTTGGCGACCGTCCAGCGCAAAGACTTTCAAAAACTGCTGCGTTTCGATTGTATTCCGCACTCGATTGCACTAACTCGCCATTCAGAATTTACGCACAAACGCACACACATTACTCAGTGAAATGACAACAGATGACAGCTGTCGTTGAGATCCACTACAGTGTCAAATAAATGTGAAGTTTCTCCGGATTTTGCTCACGCACCCTGTATAGGGTGCTTCATTATGGGGTTTGGTTTTTAATCTAAAATAAAAGACATAAAGTTGAAATCTATCGTAAAAATGTTATCGTGAGTCGAAAGAACAGTCTATAACATTTATTATTTTATTTACATGTTGACCGCGACTACGCCGTAAACAGTCCATCGTGAGGGTCCAATTTTGGATGACGCGTTCCACCATAGCGACCGATGATTCCATCGGCCCATAAAGCACACCAAACTGTCCGTTTCTGTGGCTGTTGTGATAGTTGTTGAAGCTCTTCAGGTTGTTCACCAGCCCCATAGAGGTACATACAGGAGATGGCGAAAGATCAAATTCATGAAGCAATGAGCTTTTGCCTTTGCTATTGTAATAACTTGCGTAGGCGAAAAGTTAATTTCGAAACTGGGGTCAAAATTTTGTTCACCATATGATGAGGCTCATCATATTCTTGGCGATAAACTTTATGAGAATGCAGCGTTTGCAAATTAATTGTTTACTACAGAAAGATAGCCAAAAAATGGTCATATATGGTAATATTATCATTCAGGTGGAATTTTCTTGCAAACGTTTGAAAGGGCACAACTCTTGACCTACGTAGAAAATTTCATTACTCCAGCTTGTGTGGTTTGCGAGAAAACATACTGTGACGCATGGACGGACAGACAGAAAGACGAAAAGACAGATCGCAATTTTAATAGGATGTTGTTAAAATATTTTATAATCCCCTAAAATGGTCTGTTGTACAAGTTCTTACAAGTTAAGCCATTAAAAACGTTTCAATGAAAAATATTCATTACTTCAATTGCTAATAAAATAGTGAATTGCACTTACCTTACCTTTGAATGCATGGATTTTTTTGGATTTTTAAAAATGTTTCTATCTTAGAGTCACATCTGACAATCTGCCAAATCTCATTCCAATCGTAGTTTCCCTCTAGACAGGGCTAAAGTATAAAATTGTTAGGGAAAATGGCAACTAAAAATATTAGGTTTTAAATTTTCGACTTCTTTGCTTTTCATCCGAT
>OZ017741.1:227028478-227170978 GCA_963969285.1 Odontomyia ornata
CCTTCCTGCCCTAATTTGCTCCGACAAACTCATCTTCCAGTCCATCAGTAGCCACAGATACTCCCTCGCTGACTTCAATTCAAACAGTATGACTCCAATCTTTGCCCTAGAGATTCTCTTTTTTGTCAAGATGGTAAATTCGGTTCTCTCCAGTACTAAATTGAAACCCCAAGCAATCATGCGGTCTTTCACACGGCCTTTCAGCATACCTAGCCTAAATTGCACTTGTTCAATGGTGCATCCAGTCGCCAGAGACGCAACATCATCCACATAGCCAATCAAGTGCGACTCATCTGGAATCTTCAGTCTAAAAAGCACGTTGTAAAACACGTTTCACATGGACCATGAACCGATCCATGAGCAACACTGTATGTAACTATCATCTTTCATTGGCCCTGGGTCATGTTTTTTTTGTGGTAGGGAGGTGAATGCCATTTATGCACAGAGTACGGGACTCCCATGCTCGCAAGAAGGCGTCTGGACTACCCACTAAACACCTCCCCTGTCATCCTGAGAACCCAGCCGTGAGGCACCTTTAAGCTGGGGGATCCCATTCCTAGCGGGAGGGGAGAGGGGAAGAGGAAGTGCCAGAAAAACAATCCCGCAGCCTCAACGCCCCCGGCTGCTGTGAGTCCCTTTTATATTTTAGGACTGCCCGAGCATAATGTTTCACCTGGTTCCATTTGTCAACCGATTCGAGCATCACCGCAACTATATTATCCGTGGTGAGCTCTCCCGTCTCCCTGTATAGTTCCCTTCGCAGCTTGACCCATTTTGCACACGCAAAAATGTGTGGCAGGCATTGTCCTCCTCTCCTGGGCAAAACCGACGATCGGGGGACCATGACTTACCAATCTTGTGCAGGTAAGACTGAAAACACCCATGCCCGCTCAAAAGCTGGGTCAGATAGAAGTCAGTCTCACCATGCTTTCGATTTAGCCACGGTCTCACATCCGGGATGAAGCGCGCAATCCACCTTCACTTCGTGCAATTAACCTAAGACTGCTGCCAATCGTTGAGCGAGCGCTGTCTCTCCTCGCGGACAACCATCTCCCTCGCATTCTCGTTTCGGTGCAGGTAAATAGCGCGGTGCTCTCTAGCATAGAGGGCGACAGGTATCACGCCTGCAATAACTCTCACCACCGGATCAGAGACTGTCGGATACGAAGATGCAATTCTCAGTACTACTCTCCTCTGTATCTGTGCCAAACGTTTTCGGTATACTTCCTTGCTGAGAGCGTCGCCCCCATACTTCTGCTCCCTGCAGTAGCACTGACCCTACAGCACTCATCAAGAGGCGTCTTCTTGACAGGCTGGGTCCCCCTACGTTGGCCATAAGTCATGTTATTAAGTAAGCTTTTGCCCTTCAGATAGTTCCTCTGAATCCACATTGGATATTCTGGAACTTGAACCGGGGTCTCCAGCATATTCAGAATATCCACCCATCTAGCGGAGTTGAAGGCACTCCTAACGTCGAGTGTCACCAACAGGACGATCCTTTGCGTGGTGCGGCTATGTGCCTCTGCCTTTTAGACCGCACTCACCACTTCTGCAAACGCAACAATGGCGGAACGTCCTGCTCTAAAGCCACACTGCCTAGGAGGCAGGTCCTCGGCAGCAATCAGTGAGCTTTCCCTCGATGAATTCCTCTAGCACATTCCCAACCGTATCTAGCGTGCATAATACGTGGTATGCAGATAGATTTCTCGACGATCTTGACAGTTCAGTGCCAAGGGTTGTGGAAAATTGTCCTCCAGTGATCATTTCAACATATTCGATTTATAGTCATCATCAACCATATTCATATGCATAACTCTTTGATGTCGTTCAGGCGGTAGCTGCTTAAGCATGCCGAATGGTAGTCCCGAGAAAAGGCAGTGGTGACGGTGGATGAGGTGGTCCATCAGGTGATTCGAAATGTCATGGTACGTTCCTTGGTGAAGTTGGTGTGAAATCTTTATTCATACTTGTACAATGATTCATCATTTCTGCATCCATATTTTTGTGTCCTTGATGAAATTGGTATGAGCTTGATGAGCTCATCCTTAGTATGTCACTGGCTACCATTTGCTGTTAATGTTGAGTAGCAGCGACCATCATTGATAAATCCATTTACTCCATATGAGGGAGCTCATCGTTGTTGACGTGGCCCTCTAGCCATTCGCTTTTCATACTATGCGCATCAGAAGGACGCATACTCAATAGATGGGCATGGTGAAATTCTTCAAGCATCATCGTATTTATTTAAGCTTGATGGTGAGTGCGGCATGCGGGGCCCTTTCCCATAGGTATACCAACGTAACAGGTGATCGGGTTAATTTTAACCACTAAACCAATTAGACAGGATTGAGCTGATGAATTGTATTCAAGTTTAATTACCATAGGAGTTTTATGTTCCAAAAACTTAACAATCTATTTTTATTTACCAATTAATCAGTTATTCAATCCGGTCAATAACGTCATAATTGATAAAATTACGTTTAAAAATAAGGGTTCGTCGCAAAGATTAAGGAATTATCTCCGAGTTTGCTTTCGTTTTCGAAATTCAGTGTCGAACTTTTTACTAACATTACGTACAAGCAGCAACTAGAATATAGTATATCATTGAGATTCGTGTAGGTCACGTTTTGCTCATGTTGCAAAATTGCTTATACAATGTCCTTGGAACAAAGATGTTTGTTCTTCCAGTGAATATTTTAATCGTTCCTCGAAATTCGGAAGATCAAGGTTAAGATATAATTCAGTCGTAAGAGAAATGGTAATCGTAGATAAAAATAATTCATGACTCGATGCAAAACTGTACGAGTTTCATTTTGTGAAAGGAATCGGTGTGAATAGATAAGAAAATCAAAACCACTGGCAGGAAACTGTGTGCAATAAAGGACTACTTAATGAAAACTCCAAATTTACTTGAAAATATTTCCTACAGCGTCCTGTCATAAATAACGACAAACTGAATGGCATCTCAATCTACTGACAAGTTTTCAATTCAAATTTGATTCGACGGTATACATATTTTAAACAACGTGAATCGTGTACCTGCATACTGGGTGACCTCCAAGAAACAGTTTTCATCCATCCCAAAACAATCATATTGTTGATATTCAGAAGGACTTTTATTCTGGGACTCTTTTCTACTTGTACCTGAATATCTCAAGCATGGTTTGGCGGCAGAAGCCAAGGAAACTGTTTTTGGAAAAACTCTTTTCAACTTATCAACCCAGAAAACTCTACTGCGGACTACGTGTCGAATTTAACCAGGTAAGTGCAATATTTATATGGTAATCAATTACGTATTGGATTAGGAGACAACGGAGCGGGTAGATTATTTGTTTAGGAATTTAATTTAAATAATCTTTACCGAATAAGGTGGGGTACTACATGTTCGAATTGTAACTAAATGCGAAAACCAAGTTGAGGAAACATAAGTATCCTTTACAAAATTCAGCAAGTTTTTATAACGAATGAATATCAATGTGGTAGCGAATTTAAAAAGACCCAAAGATCAATTTTCGCATTATGAGTGCTTATTTATTTTCATACGAATTATTTTATAGATGCACATTATATTCAGAGTCTCAATATATCATATATTTTTTTTTGCCTGAAATTTCGACTCTTACGAGTGTCAGCATCTTTCTGACTATTAGTACAGTAATAATAAACATAATTTTCTCAAAGTTTCAGGAAAATCCAAAAACGATTTAAGTTTAAATGTAGATGGTTGAAAGGGTTAAATTTAAAATGAAAAATCTGTACAATGCTAAGTATGCAATCTCTAGGGAAATTGATCTATCAAGAAAAGAATAAAATTCAATAAAATTCGTGCAACCATCACGAGCCCGTTTACAAAGGTTGATTCTTTAGAGCCGATTCCCCACCACTCTGGATCACATTTCGACCGGAACGATGGCAATTTCGTGTTGGGTGTTGTCTTTGAGCTCGTTTAAAGTTGATGGCTTATTGGCCTACATCAGTGACTTTATACAGCCCCATACAAGTAAATCCAATGGCGTTAGATCGCATGAACGAGGTAGCCAAATTTGCCTTTCAATAAATCTATTGTTAAGCGTGCTGTGTCGCTAGTGTCACCATCTTGTTGAAACCACATATCGTTGATATAAAGTTTATCCAATTCTGGCCACAAATAATCCTCCAATAGAACACGATAGCGCTCTTTGTTGACGGTAACATGACGGTCATTTTCATCCACAAAAAATGCTGCCCAATCACACCTCCGGCATTAAAACCACACCAAACAGTAACTTTTTGCCAATGCAATGGTATCTAAAGAAGCAAATGTGGGTTTGTTGTTAACCAATTATGCATATTTTGCTTATTAACAAAGCCATTGAGACAGAAATAACCTTCATCGCTGAAAATGATTTTTCGATGAAATTGTTCATTTTCTTCCAGCTTTGCCAAAATCCGAGATATTTGTAGTAATCGAGCAGTTACCCTATTAAACTGCCCTAAAACTTTCCTATCTCCTTCACCCCTACAGCATGGTGATCAAGAAAATTGAAATTCTTACTATAAAAGTGCAGACAGTTCGATTAAACGCGCAGTGCTGTAGGTGGCGACAAGTAGACATTAATGATTATTCAGTTTAGAATTTGTTTTTTTATATATCTAATGTCTTCTTTAAAATAATCAAGAACTAACAAACACTGCATACCAATTTCGTTTCAAATCAACGTGATATCAAAGAAAAACTGCGATATATTATTACGCATTATTCAATATTGTTCTTTAGGGGTTTGTACTAAAATACAAAACCCTATTACAATCACGACCTATGTCCGTCTGTCCGTCCGTCTGTATGCCACAGCACTTTTTCTCCGAAACTATAAAAGCTACAGCAATGAAACTTTGTAGAAAGGTCAGAAGTGGTAACCTCTTGAAAGTTCAAGGGTGGAAAAATTTTTCAAATGGGTTTAAGGGGGGTCTCCCTATATAGGGAGGTGACCCCTCAAAAAAAAATGTTTCACCATTGGTAGTCGAGTAGGGTGTCATTGGAAAGGCCTCAATGAGGTTCTGTTAAAACAAGTCCTAAAACTGCCTCATGAGTACCGAGGGGGGCAGGGGAAGGGGAAATGTACGAACTTTTTCTTGACTTTATTCGTTGCTGGTTACTGCATTTTGTAAGTTGAGTACAAAACTCTTCTGACATGAGCATAGGTCTGTCTACCCAACTTGTTTACGTTGAAAATGGATTCAAATTTATCAATCAAACCGTATGATAATAATATTAGTTAAAAACACAAAGAACCACCAAGAAGCAATTTGGTTTATTCGTCCATAATTTGAATTTATACTCATTAATTGTGTAATGTGTGTTTTGTACTCAACTTACAGAATGCAGTAACCAGTAACAAATAAAATCAAGAAACATGTCATGTTCGACGATCATACTATTATTAGCAAAGTTGAAAGAATTTTGACTTCTGAGGTATTTGTTATAGTTATACCCACAAATATCTCCCTTGATAATTATTTCAGATATTTTAAGATCACGGGTGTCCATTCGCAAGGGAGGAAACACATTTTTCATGGATTTCCAACCCTCCCCTATGCCCCCACAGAAGCAAAATATGTCAGTTTAAGAACTGTTTTGAAAAGCTCTCATAGAGAACTTTCAGTTGATACTCATATCGGCTACCTTTCATGAAATTTTTTTCAGGGGCCACTCCTCTGTACTGTAATCATCGATTCATGGCTTACCATATGGGCTTTTCATCTAACCAGACATTACAGTTTTGATTGAATCATCTCCAAAATATGAATAACAAAATTACGTTTAAGATTCAGGTCAGTCAATCATTGTAGTATTATTGGAATAAAATGTTGGTAGATTAAGATGGAGTTCTTTCAAAGAAGGAATATTTTTGTTGTACATGTCAGTAAAGTTTTTCTTGAATTAAATCATTCTATTTATCCAGATATTGTATATTAAGTACAAAACCCTTCTGACATAAGCGTAGTTTTGTCTACCCAACTTGTTATGTAGCTGTAAATGCTTTTTGCGCCACAATATGGATTTACCCTTTTTGATGGTGCTCATCGATTCATGGCCTGTTTTTTAGAATCTTAGAATGGTTACAAAGCCCTTTTGCTAGGAGCTCTCTCCTGCCTTTCTGACTTGTTTCAATTGTATATACTTATCTTCATGATACCTATCATTCCTGAAATTTTCATGCAAATCCTAGCAAAGCTGTAGTTTCTAAGTCGGTAAAAAGCGCATATGGCTCCATTGCCATATGTTTCCATAGTAATACAGGGCATATTGTTCCATAGTAATGCAGGAAAATTCAAATCGCTATAACTTCGTTAAATGTTATTCGATCTTTATGAAACTTTCAGGAAAAATTAACCTTATAAATAATCATCTGTGTACTGAATTTTATTGAATTTAAGGGTACCGTTAAGATTTTATTCAAGAAAACATAAAATCGATAAATCATACTATTACTAACAAAGTTGAGTGAATTTCGACTTCTCATGTATTTGTTGTTGTTGTACTCATTAAGGCCTATATCCATGATTTTTTTTAGATTTTTCGGATGGAAGGTGTCCAATCGCGAGGGGTGGGTACGCGAAAAGTTCGTACATTTTCCCTTCCCCTGCCCCTCTCGGTACTTGTAAGGCAATTTTAAGACTTGTTTTGAAAAGATCTCATTGAGACCTTTCCAATGACACCCTATTCGACTACCAATGGTGAAAATTTTTTTTTGGGGGGTCACTTCCTTATATGGGGAGACCCCCCTTAAACCCCTTTGAAAATTTTTTTCACCATTGAACTTTCAAGAGGTCACCACTTCTGACCTTTCCACATAGTTTTATGATTGTAGCTTCTATAGTATCGGAGAAAAAGTGCTGTGACATACAGACGGCCGGACGGACGGACGGACGGACAGACGGACACAGGTCGTGATTGCAATAGGGTTTTGTATTTTAGTACAAAACCCTAAAAAAAATATCGTATGCAAATTAATTTCAGGCTTGCATCGAAAAGATAGGAGTGCAGTGGTGTACATTTACAGCGGCGCAAAAGCTGACACGTTTTGATGTTCCTCAACGTACTTACGAGGTTGGCGAAAGTGATAGGATGTCAGTTGGTTGCCGACGGATGTCGCCTCGAACTTAATTTCCTTAACCTGGCTTCTTCCGTATGAGAGGTAAAACGCGAAAATCAGTGTGCAAGGAAATTTTTTGCATCATCTTTTTTCGCTCGCGTTACAGAGTGTATGACTGAAAAGTTTTGGGCGTTGTCGAAAGAGTGATGACGGAAAAAGTGTCGTGCGCTATCGTGATAGAATGGTAGGCGTAGCGCAAGGAGAGGTGGCGCTGGAACGGAAGCAGCCAAAAGTCAGTGTAAATTGACAACGAAGAACTTATGTCTTCGGAGGTCTTGAGAAGAGAACGAAAACCACCCCAAAAAGCAGCCAAGATTCAGTGCCGAGCGCTGGTGAGGTTGAGAACTGTTTTTAGTTAGATCCTAGCCAATTATTTTTTCAAGGCTCTCTACTGGCAGCGCCATCGCAAGAGGACAATTGGTCGTGGAGTTTCTGGCTCATTGATGAACGCAGAATTGCATACTCATCAGCGAAAGTTAAAAATTCAGACCGTTTTTTTTTCATCTCCGTTCCAACCTTAATTTCTTCATTAGTAGGGCAAGTGTATAGAAAACCAATAAGTGCAAGGCTGATGAGCATAATGTGATTACTTCTTATTTCAATTCAGGTTGATACAATTATTGTCCAGGTGACGATGGACTCTGTCCATTAGGAGTGCTGTACTGTGGTTGCTGCGATTAAGACAGGAATATCGAAGTGGAAGCGATCGAGTAGGCAGCAATTCAAGCTCTTCATATTCAGGGTGCCTTGATGTAAATGGAGACACGAAGGAGTGCATCGTAGTCATAGTCGCGCTTTTAACGCTGAGTGGTGCGTGATCGCTGTTAATTCGATTTTGCTTGCTGTAGGACATCCTTGGAAAGTGGATAAGTTACTATTATTTGTACAATCTTAATTGCATGTCTTTATCTGTGCTCCTAAGACTTTTATTTCGTAATCGGTTTGGATTACTTTCCGGTTACTGAGAACAGTTGATACCTTTGCGAATCATTTTGACCTCACGACAAAGAACAGTCAAACAAATTTTCATTTTTTGCGACTTCATCAGTCGATTTTGACTTTCCGTAGCAATTTGAAGTGAATTGAGGACCTCTGACGAGTTCGCGCGAGAGGTTTTGCTCCACACAAATTACATGTCCGAGAATTCCCACCACAAGAAAACGTGTTCAGAATTTAAGTCCGCGGAAGTTTTTCGCCAGCAATTATTTCCAATTCATATTTCACAAGTGTCGGACCTCCTGGAAAACGGTGTCCCGTCACGTCTTGAAATGTGTATCGCGCTCAAAAGCGCCGAGTGACATTAAAAGTAAAAATTTCCAGAAATAATTATTTGCAAGTGCCTCCTTTCTGAACTTGATCTAATTTGTGGAATGAACAGACGATTTAACTTATAATAAAATAAAAACAAAAAAAATATAAAACACAAAGCTACAAATGCAGAAGCGATAGTAAACCGTATGAAAGCAGGAAATAAGAGAAAAAAGTTTTACATCTTTACGGGAATATATCAGATGTATAAGATAATTTATAAAATGTAACCAAACCACATAAATCGTAACACATTGACCGTGACCCGGACACGCATTAGGTTGAACTTTGGGTTTTTTTGTGATATTTAGCAAAGTCCCAAAGTCGTGAGGATTTTTGTGTGAAATAAGAAAAAAAAAAATATACGGCCGATCGATCACACCCTACTAACAATAAAATCAAGAGAAAATTGAAACATAAACATACAATTTTGGACAATGTTTCTTTGCGTTTTACAATGGCATATATTTAATATTCTACTGGTCTTTTAATTATTTAGACTTCTCCGTGAACGGATAGACGGTTGTTTATTAGAAAAACACGATTTTCATTTTTTTCATCATTTTTAGCATTTCATGTATAAAGAAAAGAACATTCCTAACAAGGAAAATATCAAAATCAAATCTTTTCAAAAGAACAAAAAAGATTTAAAAACAACCATAATACCGAAGTTACCTCTTGTTGCTCTACCCGCGCTAGCTCCTTGGCCAAAAAGTTAACGTAGCCTTTTTTTTGAAAAACCTACTAAAGTAAATGATTTATTATGTTTCTATGCAACTTTAAATCTATATTAAATAATTAATTAACTTAATTAATAAATTTTAGTTTAATTGATTAAAATTAAAAAATACTTAATTCTGTTAAAAATATTGTCGGGAAATATAATGAGGTGCTAAGCTTTAACTAAAATCGGTCTTTCCTTTCCTGCGGTTCTGACCGGGTATAGGACCCGGTACGATGGAAGGCTCTCACCACCAGACATGAGCCAGCCATCGGGCGCATAACAACCTTTTTGTTTCAGGTACTATCGCGGGTTGAGTGGCCCCGAGCAAGGTGCCTTTTTATGACATAGGGTTATGTGATCCGATTGCATAATTTTATGACATAAATTGGTCAGCGGGGTATTTCTCCTCTGATGGGAAGGCTCATACAAGTTATGTTGTATGGGTTTTCCACTCAGAAGGGAAATACCTGGCATTCAGCACTTGTAGGAATTCACTACTGTAGGCGTTCACTGTGTGTCCGTATAAATTAAAATGCACTGGATTAATCATAAGGTTTCATAACAAAAGACGTATTCTGAAGTATCAAAAATGCGTGCGTACACGATAGCGGTTAGAGTTGGCGAGAGAGAGCGAGAGAGAGAGAGAGTGGTGCAAAGATAAATCAGAAACTCTTCTTGGTTGCCGATCCATATAGCGGCTACATTAGAATATATATTGGGCAGCTGATATGTTGCTATACTCCTCCCTCCTAAGTATTTTTGATGCAAGCGTACAAATACAACATACTCGCATATACTTACGCTTAATTACTGACGTCGTTGCGAGCGAGCTAGCACTGCCTATATACTCGAAGGTTATTTTGAAACTACGTTAACGTTTTTTAAACAGCAAATTGAACTTTTTTCACAACAACTGTCTTTGATTTTGGTCCTAGATACATCCTCGGAACAATGCTTGGTTGTAATCGTGGAATTGACCCGGAGTTGTCAGCTGATTCAGACGAAAGTTCGAAGTGTGCTGGTTTCAGTCGGTCGATGTTGACAGTCGTTGCTTTTCCATGCATATCGAGGTTAAAAATGTTGTCGGAAATTCGTTGCAAAAGTTTAAATGCTCCTTTGTATGGGCGTTCTAATGGCCTCTTTACTCTGTCAACATGAACGAAAACATGCGAGCAAGTTGAGAGGTATTTGTGGACAAATACTGCAGATGTTGCGTCAATATCCTCCTTCACGCGTGTGCGAAGGCCGAGTAACACGGTTGGAAGAATTTCCGCCAATCTTGATTATTGTGCCACATGATGGCAGCTTTCAGAGATCGATGCCACCGCTCAATCATTCCATTAGCAGCAGGGTGGTAAACTGTCGTCCAGGTCTTCTTGGAACCTACTAAATGTGTTAGTGACACGAATATTAAAGACTGAAATTGAGATCCTTGATCCAATGTCAGTATAGCAGGAGCTCCAACTTGCGCTACCCAGTCAGTATGAAATTCGCTCTTATGATTCGTATTGGAACTACTTCGGGGCATCGCGTGAATCTATATATCATTGTCAACACATACGAGAAACCCTTGGATTGTGCCAGCGGCCCAACGATGTCGATGTGGCCATTGCTAAATCTGGAGTGCAGCAATTCAATATATCCATGCGGAGCTTTTATATGCCTTCCAATTTTGCTACGTTGGCATGAAACACATGCACGTGCCCATTCAACAATGTCCGACATGCTAGGTCAAACATACTTCTTGATTATAGTTTTCTTCGTCGAACGTCCGCTGGGATGCGAAAGGTTACGCGTTAAATCGAATATCTTTCTTCTTAGAACTTCGGAACGTATGGTTGAATTTCCTTAGTTGAGACATCGCAAAAAAATTAACGATTTGTCTAATCTTATATTCCGAAATTGGATGCTTCATTCAGCCCGAAGATGATTTTTTAGTTCTTCATCCTCCTTCAGAGTTTTCGCCAAATCTTCAACTGTTACCATTAATGACATAGCAATGCTATTATCTCGGGATAATGCATCCACTGTCACGTTTTTTTTTCAGTGATGTAGACGATGTTAGTCGTGAACTGCCCAATAAGGTCTAACTGCCTTAATAGCCCTGGAGACACTTGATCCGATTTCTGCTTGAATGCATACGTGATTGGCTTATGGGTTGTCTTGATGATAACGACGCGTCCCTCGATCATGTGTCGTAAATACTTTATGGCGCTATAAATTGTTACAGTTCGCAGTATGTAATTTATTTACACTGCGTTTTGCTGAAAGTTTTCGGAAAAAATCCAAGTGGTTCCCGAAGAGTATCGCTTAATTTCTCAAGCACTGCTCAACATCGGATGCATCACACTTAATTCCAAGCATTGTGTTTTCAATGGGATGGAACAATAATGTTGAATTGGCAATTTGACGTTTACATTCCTTAAATGCTGATTCCGCTTGTGGAGTCCATGCTATTGGTCGCTTGTCTTTCTTTGTGGGCCCAACGAGAAATTCGTGCAGAGGTGCTTGGATTGATGCTGCATTTTTTAGCGATTTTCTATAAAAGTTAATTGCTTCTAGATATCTTTGCAGCTCTGAAACGGTTGAAGGCTTTTTAAAATTTATAATCGTTTCTACTCAGTCAGGAAGAGGTTTTATGCCTCGATTATCGATAAGATAGCCGAGATACTTCACAGTTGGTACTCCAAACGTATTATTCATCACCGTTGGCACTTCTTCCGTCACAAACACAAAAAAAATCAAAGGACTTCCCGCGGACAAACAGCTAGCGAAATAATGCTTTGAGTTCAAGTGCGGCTTACGGAGTTAGGCACGTTTTGCGGAGTAGCCCTAACGCAGGACCCGCCATCGTTTTGGGATAACGCACTCTTGCCGCCGTGGAGTGTGGTTGTGCCCAAAATACTGTGATTTATTTTCGGATGAGTGTACCCCGTCACCAGTTAGTATCTAATAAGAGTGATGGCCTGAAAAGAATAAGTACATACATCGAAACCACCTTCTACTAACATTTTTCTTCTCTAATAATTTTTCAGAAAAAATTATTTGAATATGCAACTCAATCATGTAACTACACACAAAGACCTTTTCATAAGTAACTCAACTTAATTTATCAGCTTTAGTGGCTCAATTTATATTAGTAGGTTTTTTTTCAATATAAGCTTCGCGGTTTGACAATTAAGTAATGAGACCAATTTTATGAAAACCGTATATTTAACAATTATTTTACAACTCTGCCATCCTTCAAAGTAGTCCCCGTGGGCAGCTATACAATGATTCCAGCCCGTTTTCCATGGTTCGTAATATTTCTGGAGCGCTTCGACTGGGATGTCCACGGGTACACTCGCCACGGCCACCTGGATGTCCGTAATTGACTCAAAATGGGTGCCTTTGATCACTAATTTTGTTCTAGGGAACAAAAAAAAGTCGCAAGGTGACATATCGGGTGAATAAGGTGGCTGTTGTAACACGGTATTCTCTTTTAAGGCCAAATACTTTTGCTCCTCAGAAAGGTTCTTTGGAACCATCTTCGCGTAAAACTATTTTATCTCAAAATCGTTGGTTAAAATTTGGTTGACTGTATCACGGTTCATACTCAGTTTCGAAGCCAACATTTGAACTGTTCAACGCCGATCTTGATGGATTAGGCTGCGTACACGCTGCGCATTTGTGTCTGTCCACAACTCGACTGGTCTCCCGCTCCGCGCCTCGTCTTCTACGGTTTCACGCCCCTCCTTAAACTCTTTATGCCATCGAAACAAGTCAACGACCGAATCTCAGTCCCGGCATGATGGTTTTGGTTAGGGATGAGAAACTTCCACCATATAAATGGCCATAAGGGCGGATTACAGAAACGCATTCTGGCAAAGACGGAATAGTTCGTATCGTGACTATTCACAGCAAGGCATCACATTTTAAGCGACTCAATTCAAAACAGACTTGCAAGCAGTACATTGCGTTTGCGTTCCTCAATGGCTTCGCACTGTTAATGGACCACACGACATAGAATTCCATGGATTTTCGGATGCATCAATGGAAGCATATGCTGCAGTCATATATTTAGTTGCTCGAAACTGCCATCAATACGAATTATTGCAATGTTCTGCTTGCAAGTCTGTTTTGAATTGTTGCCACCGCGTTTGGATTTTCGTTGGCAAGTATTCGTCCCAATCCAAGCCAGCCAACCAAAGCGACTTCATCATAATTTTCGCAACGACTATAATGGGTGCCACCCATCTCATAGGATCAAAAAGTTGGGCTATCTCAGAGAGTAGTCGCCGTTTACTTGTTGTTGGTTCTTTCAAGTTCAATTTAATGTTATAACTGAATTCATCCGATTTCGGATACCAAACTATGCCAAGTGTATGTTTCGCACAAATTATCTCGACGGACCACAGAAAATGTTTTAACTGGAATGTACGGAAAATAAACAATGGTTAAATTTTTATAATTAATATATTCATCCGTAATGGGTGACCAAGCACACATGGCGATTCTAACAAAAATGCGGGAGCGAATACACATTCAATCTTTACTCGCCGACAGCCGATTCAACAAGAGGCCGAAACTAGTCAAATCATTACTTAAGTACTAGTGATTACTTATTCTACTACATAATTCAATTTTAGCTCCATCTATGGTCTCGGATCAACATTACAATATAAGTATAATACGAATTTAACCATAATATTCGTTAGATAATTACATTTGTAATTTAATAAATTTAATCATTATTTCGTATCATTTTTTTAACCAGTTAATTGCGGTGGCGGCGATTGAATGCAAGGAATGGTCTGCTAATGGGCCGAACATCCTCCCCCCTGCTGAAGCGTCAGCGAAAGTATGTCAATGATGATTTTCGAGCGTTGCTCGATTTGACATTCAAAGTCTGCCAGACGAATTGTCGACGGTATTTCCACCGTGTCGATAATTGTTTGGCGCTGGAACAGGAGCCGTTTGTCAGCGCGTCTCACTCACTGTATGTTCGTAGCTGAAGATGAAGTTTGTTCTGTGAGTAAAGGGTGGTTGAAAATGTTTCTTTGTGTTTAGGTAGGAAGAGAAATTTTGAGTCTATTCTATGGGCAAGGGAGCGATCTTAGTTATGAGTCGCTTAAAATGTGATGCCTTGCTGTGAATAGTCACGACAGGAACTATTCCGTCTTTGCCAGGATGCGTTTCTGTAATCCGCCCTTAATGGCCATTTATATGGTGGAAGTTTCTCATCCCTAACCAAAACCATCATGCCGGGACTGAGATTCGGTCGTTGAGTTAGCCATTTGGGACGTTGCTGGAGGCGGGACAGATACTCTGTGCTCCAGTTTTTCCAGAAGGTTTGAGTCATACGTTGAGTAAGTTGCCAGCGATCCAGTCGCACTATGTTCAAATCCAATAAATTGTCTTTCGGAGCAGCAAGTAAAGCACCGCCAATTACGAAGTGTCCCGATGTTAACACATTGAAATCGGACGGATCATTGTTGATCGGACACAGTGGCCTGGAATTTATACATGCTTCGATTTTGATCAAGATAGTGTTCAATTCTTCATAAGTGAGGCAAGCATCTCCGAGAACTCTTCTCAAATGATGTTTTGTCGATTTGACGCCTGCCTCCCAGAGACCCCCAAAATGTGGTGCGGAAGGTGGGTTGAAGTGCCACTTGATGCCATCGTTACTTAGTTCCTCTTCAAGCTCGCGATTTCTTCCAAAGATTTTTTCGAATTCAGAAGAAGCTCCAACGAAATTTGTCCCACGGTCACTATAGATGTAGGAGCATAACACTCTCCGGCTTGTAAATCGTCGAAACGCAGCTAGAAAAGTTTCCGTCGTCAGATCGCTCACTAATTCTAAGTGGATCGCTGTAACCGCCATGCAAATGAATACAACCACGTAGCTTTTGTATGTGCGTTGTACTCGACCACCGTGCACCTTTACATTAAGAGGACCGCAGTAGTCAACACCGTTGTGGGTGAATGGCCTAGAGGGGTTGACACGAGCACTTGGAAGACTCCCCATTAATTGTTCATACGTTTTCGCTTTGTGCTTATGGCATACCACACAACGTTGTATGAATTGGCTGATGGCTCTCCTTGCATCAACAATCCAGTACTTGCTTCGTATTAAATTTGATGTCAGCTGAATTCCACCGTGCATCGTGATTATGTGATATCTTCTGATGATTAGAGTAGTCAATGGGTATTTTTGGGCAGAATTATTGGGTGTTTATATCCAAATGGCACGTTTGCATTTTGCAATCGTCCTCCTACCCGTAGCATGCCAAATACGTCTAAAAATGGAGTCAATTTTAATAAGTTGCTTTTCCTATCCAATGGAACTTCATTTCTCAAATTTTGAATATCATAGTTGAACGCAGTTTTTTGAGTGTGCACTATCCAAAACTTTAACGCTGCTTCTAATTCCTTCGCACTCAAATATGGAGTCTCTGGCTTGTTCCCCATTGCAGATGAACGAAATCTATAGCAATAAGCTGTAACGCGGATCAGACAAGAAAAGGATGAATATTTTTCCAGAAGCGAATCTCTTGCGCTAACCTCCGGTTCTATGCTTATGCATGTCATAACTTTCGATTTCCGAGCTTCCGGTTCATCAATAGGGATTTCTATTACGTTCGGCCAGTCTGACTTAGGCTCCTTCAGCCATTTTGGGCCTGTCCACCACAAGCTATTTGTCACTATATCCTGAGGTTTTACTCCCTTTGTGGCAAGATCTGCTGGATTTTGCTTTCCTGGAACGTAGCGCCAAGACGTACCCTTTAAAATTTTATGAATTTGAGCCGTTCGGTTCGCGACAAAGGTGTTCCAGTGTGACGGGGGGGCTCTCAGCCAAGACAGGACTGTAGTTGAATCTGTCCATAAATATGTTGGTATCGACGCCATCTTGAATGCATCCTTGACCTTCCTTATTCCCTTTGCCAACAGCACCGCTCCACACAATTCAAGTTTTGGAATGGATTTTGTTTTCACCGGAGCAACTTTTGTCTTAGACATTACTATGGTTGATTCGTATTGATGGCAGTTTCGAGCAACTAAATATATGACTGCAGCATATGCTTCCATTGATGCATCCAAAAATCCATGGAATTCTATGTCGTGTGGTTCATTAACAGTACGAAGCCATTGAGGAAAGTACTGCTTGCAAGTCTGTTTTGAATTGTTGCCACCGCGTTTGGATTTTTGTTGGCAAGTATTCGTCCCAATCCAAGCCAGCCAACCAAAGCGACTTCATCATAATTTTTGCAACGACTATAATGGGTGCCAACCATCCCATAGAATCAAAAAGTTGGGCTATCTCAGAGAGTTGTCACCGTTTACTGGTTGTTGGTTCTTTCAAGTTCAATTTAATGTTATAACTGAATTCATCCGATTTCGGATACCAAACTATGCCAAGTGTCTTGTGTCCATGTTCCAAGTTGAGGTCGAGCGTTGGTTGTTCTTCACGGTCTTCCTTTGGAATATCCTTCATTAGCGTAGTGCAGTTAGATAACCATTTTCGCAATTTAAACCCTCCAGATTTTAAAAGTTCATTAATTTGATCCATTTTCTTACGAGCTTCTTCGATTGTACTGCTACCTGATAATAAGTCATCTACATAGGTTTCATCCAGTATTGCATCATATGTGAGAGGATATAACTCTCTTACATCCTCTGCTAATTTCCTCAATGTCCATATTGCCAAATACGGCGCACAAGAAGTTCCAAACGTAAGAGTTTTCAGACAGAAGTCTCTTATGGGGTACTGCGGACTAGTTCTCCAAACTATTCGCTGTAGTTGTGCATCGTCATGATGTACGTATATCTTCTCGATATCCGCCACAAATGCAATTTTTGGCAATCTCCAGCGAAGCAGTACAGTTGTCATGTCGTTCTGAATGGTTGGTCCGACCATCAGCAAGTTGTTTAAAGAATATCCGGAATCTGTATTAGACGTTGCATTGAAAACAACCCGGACCTTGGTAGTAGTGCTTTCCTTACATACCGCATGATGCGGAAGGTAGCTTCCTTTGCAAATTATCTTCTGGTTACCATCGTATAGGACGTCCAAGCTCTCTTCAATGGGGATCATGTGTCCGAGCTGTAGATATTCTTCTAGACACTTAGTATACTCCTTTCGTATATAAGGATATCTCTCAAACTGGCGTTCTAATGACAACAAGTTGCTAACTGCTCTTTTTCGAGATGCTCCCAGCATGTCCTTATGTTTCCCATCCTTAAATGGCAGTCGTGTAGTGTATCTACCGTCTATCCGACGTGTAGTGTTGTTTAAAAACAAATCTACACAGGATTGATCTTCTTTCGATAAGAACTTCTTCTCTCCAACATCTTCTATCGTCCAAAATTTAGCGATTTGTTCGGATAAGTCCTCGGCTTCTGTTTTGAAAGTTTGATATGGTTGGTTGGTTTCTGAGTTGATGGCGCCAGAAATTATCAATCCTATTCTGGTATTTTGGAATACTGGAGCAAATGTCATTTTGACGAGATCGCCTAGAATGAGCTGGGCATATATCTCAGCGCCGAGGAGTAGGTCGATTCTTCCGGGATGATTAAAGTGAGGATCGGCTAATTTGAAATTTTCTAGTTGATTCCAGTTTGCTGCTACGACTTTGCGTGGCGGGATCAATTCAGTGAGATTTCTTAAAATCAAGGCGTCAAAAAATATGCATTCTCCATCCATTGTTCGTAATGTGGAGTTTACTGAGTCATTTGCGACAATTACGTTGGAATTTCCAATAGCTGTGATGTTAGCCTTACTACTGTACTTTTTCAAGCCAAGTTGCTGCACTGCTGACTCTGTTATGAAAGGGGCCTGTGACCCTTGATCAAGAAGCGCTCATAGGATGGCCTGTCCACGTGGTGATTACACAGTAACTAGCGCGGTAGCTAAGAGGACTTCCTTTCTTGCAGAAATGTGACGTGAGTTGCTATTGTAACCAATTGACGTGTTCACTGCCACTTGTTGATCAGTTGGAGGAGCCAAGACCATTTCCTCTCGATGTAAAAACGCATGGTGTAATTTTCCACATTTTAGACATCTTGACTTACTTGGACAGCTTCCGGCCATATGTCCCCTTGAAAGACAGTTTATACATAAACGATGGCGTTTGACAATTTCATGCTTCGTTTTGTGGTTTGAGGCCGTAAACTGTTGGCATTGACGAAGCACATGTGGTTCATGGCACATAGCACATGATTGTTGAGGTCCACTATGAAATACTTGTGCTTGTCGAGTTTGCAGTGGTGTGGTTAGTTTTGGATATCTTGGGCGTTCTCCACATGATGTTGCTTCCAAAGCCCGAAATCGATTCTGTAGAAATGCTTTCAAGTCATCGAAAGTAGGAAGTTCAGTTTTAGAGGCCTGCATTTGTTCCCACAATTGTCTTGTTTCTTTGGGCAGTTTCTGAGTAGTGACAAAGATAATAACGGCATCCCATAAATTCGGAACTTGTATGTTCCCAATGGCTTGGACGTATTGCACCGTGCAGTCCAATAATCCCTTTATGGCTGGCGCGGTTTCGCTGACATCATGTGTAGTGAATAGCCTTTTTAATTACGCGTTAAGAAGTGCAACCTTATTCTCATAGCGGTCATTTAACACTTGCCATGCCACGTCATAGTTTGCTTCGGTAATGTTAAACTGTTTCAGCAAAACTTCGGCCTCGCCAGTGAGACTACCCTTGAGGTAATGTAATTTTTCCACCTTAGGCAATGCGTTTTTGAAGTGAATCAATGATACGTGTAAGTCCCGGAAAGAATTCCAGTCTTCATAATAACCCGAAAATTTTGGTAACATGATTCTTGGAAGTTTTAATTCCGATTCACCTTGAGTTTCGATTGGAACTTGTACACCACGCCCAGTTTCTGGTGGCCCATCCAATAACTCTTCTAACTTGCTTTTAATTGCTAGATACTCTTCATCAAATTGACCAAATAGATCTTCGGTAAATTATGCATTCGATAATTCATCATCAGCCTCTATACTGGCCACAATTTTGGCGTGCCTTCCTATAAAGTTTGTATTTATTTTACGCACCCTTGTAATTAAATTTTGAAAATAGTGAGCTATTTTCCTCCTTTGGTTAATTCCCCGAAAGTAACCTTCTGTTGCACAATTAACGCTTGCATGAAAAATATCAACCACTTCAATTCACAGAACAAACAGTTGCTCACCTGATTACTATTTACCGTTCTGCTTCACTTAAGCAAAGAACAGTTACAACTAAGTTGATGCCAATCACCAAATTTCCAAGCCAAACTGATACGATTGCGTTTGTTTCCTTGATGATGCTTCCAAATTTCCAAGCTATCCGGCTCGATTGCGTTTATTTCCTTGTTGATTGCTTGCAAATTTTCAAGCTATCCGGCTCGAAGGACCAAAAATGTTTCGCGCAAATTATCTCGACGGACCAAAAATGTTTCGCACAAATTATCCCGACGGACCACAGAAAATGTTTTAACTGGAATGTACGGAAAATAAACAATGGTTAAATTTTTTATAATTAATATATTAATCCGTAATGGGTGATCGAGCACACGATTGAATGCGAGGAATGGTCTGCTAATGGGCAGAACACCTGGGCATGACTAAGAGCACTATCATCATGAATTTTTATAATTTTAGCGTACGTTTCCGAAGCTGTTTTGCACAATCTGGCAAAAAATGTTATCGCTTCTCCATTTCCGTAACGAAAACCACCAACACACGTCTCTTCAACACGACACAACAGGCAAACTAAACAAGCTAGAGCGATGATAAATAAATCAATGGAGATGAGAAGGATGCCGGGGAAGGGGAAGGGAATTTCAAGGCCGCAGGTTTACCACAAACGCGGCAATAAAATTAGCCGCATTACTCCATTATTCCTACACCACGTATATACTAACAGATCTTTCATTATAAGCTCCATTCATAATTATTCCTTGAACTTATTATCCATCTCAAACTTCAATTTTTTATGTATTCATCAGCACTATTTCTTCTTTAAATTGTCAGCATTTAATGAAGATGACAGATAAGAGCAAACTCAAATAATTATTTGTATGAATGATTTTCGAGATTGTTAATTTTCACATAAATACTCATACATATTCTCTACTATTACTACTATTGAACATTGCGAAATTTATCTTATCTATTTGTCAAAAGGTCAAATACGGGCTCAAATTACTTTCATTAAAACAACCAATATGAATTGCTAGACGTTGAAAAATCCGTCCTTTCCAGTAGACAGCTATTTTTTTTTTCAGGAGAAAACGGTAACAGGAGGTGAGTATACCACTGAGGAAGTAGAGTTTTAATAATCCACCACTGTTATTTTAGTTGGGTACGTGGTACCGTAGTTTGACTTTGCTTTTTAATAAGAGTAGATTGATTCAGTTTTTGATTTTGAGTAGCTTATTTCTTGCATCGCACCGGTGAATAGTCAGGAACGCGTAGTTTTTGTTTATGTTTTTTTTTTACATGACGTACGGGCTAAAAAAAAGGAAAAATTAATTGAATCAAAGAAGAGAAAAATTGTGTTGTTGAAAGTGTTTTGACACGTTTCAAATCGAGTATTTAAATGGCTCGCTGGAAATTTGTACTCCGACTTCTGCTCGCGGAAGACCTGTGACCAAAATCCCTCTCCGAACTAGCTAGCCTACCAGCAGCCACTTCGGAGTAGACTGAGAGTGCCCGGACTTGTTGACCTCTTGGGTATAGTCTATTTGCACATACCAAGACCACGTCTATAACCGATGAGATATCGGTTTAGATTTTACTTCGGAAAATTTAGAGCGTACGGAGGGATAAAGTAAAAATCATCACAGTATCTATGTGTATGACTTTAAAACGTTTGGACGTGAGTGGAAAAGCTTTTAACTCAACTAGTAGTACACTTTTACTTAAAACCCCTATGGTTACATGTCTTTTAAATGGCTATAAAGTAGTTTATTTTCTTGAAAGTTGCTTCATAATTTATGCATATCCTATTCTACAGGTATTTCTCATGTATTGACTCCCTTAACCTTTTCCTCCTGGGAACAAACGAATAAATTAAAATTTATCAAAGACATTGAATTGAGTGGTGTGCGGCGTCTACAATTCATGATCGAATTACTGTTTTGTCGCCGAAGAATTTTCTCGAGGGATGTTATAGACATTTTAAAGTAAATTGAATGTAAAATTGGAATCGGCAAGAAATCAGTTTTCTAGAATATACCACGAATCACAGTGCATGAGAACAGTTGGTCGAGGTAGAGGAATTTTTTGATCTTTCCAGCATTTTCGATTGTTTGGAACTAAAGGACAACAGTGTACTCAACAGTGTCCTGAGCGTTATTTTCAGTAAAGTGGTTTCATCTGTAAAGTGAAAGGTAGTGAAAGTGCAAAGTGGTGATGAATTTTGATTGTTTGATGTATTCTTTTTATAAATATCGATTCGAATATAACAATCGGTTGGTGAATCGCAAATAATATTTTATTAAATGTGGTTTTAGGTCACAGTGAATATTAGTGGATGTAAGTAGTGAAAATTCCTTTATGCTTATAGTGCCTTGAACTGATTTTTGATGAAGAGTGAATTTAAAAGGGACTATTTTCTCATTAGTGGACTTCAAATATTGCATATTAAAAGACGTATTTTATTATGCTTCAAATTATTTAGTAGCAGCTTGGAATTTTTCTGCGTATCCTGGAATCCGTATATCAACAAAACTGTCTTTCTCTGAATTTATGTGCCCTAAAA
Organism: Odontomyia ornata; assembly: GCA_963969285.1. Classification (NCBI taxonomy): domain Eukaryota; kingdom Metazoa; phylum Arthropoda; class Insecta; order Diptera; family Stratiomyidae; genus Odontomyia; species Odontomyia ornata. The sequence goes on from OZ017741.1 coordinate 227,050,381, forward strand.
TTCAGTTAGACACTGATGGTATTTATATTAGGCTTTGGTGATAGATGCGCTTATTAAGTTTGAACCAAGTTAAAAGAAAAGCTTCTTGATTTACAATTTGGTTCATTTAATGCGACCCTTTCTGCCACATGTTTGTAGTTTCAAGAGCATAACTATTGTATCATTCACACACCATCATCAATCACATTCATTTAAAGTCTGAATTTATTATAATGATATACGAGTGAAACCTCTTACCGAAGTAATTTGAAATTGGAAAAGTGATTTCCAGAAATTAAGGCGAATACCTCTAAATAAATACCCTCTAAATTAATTTCCCTCTAAATTAAAAAAATTGCCTTTCTAAAGAACATATCCAATTTTGAATTGTGTGCCAATAAAAGAGTCCTCAATAAGTATCCTCCATATTGCATCAAAAATCTTCAGGACATTTACTAAATATTTTGTAGATCATTTACAAGTTTTCTATAGTATGATGCAATTGGTTTTGGGCTCCAGTTATTGTAAAATACAATTCAAAGGAATGTTCAATCCAACTTTGACGAAAAATTTAAATTTGATCTTTCAATGGATATTTATTTTGTAATATCCTAAGTACTTCATGAAAGTTAGATTTGAATTTGATATACGAGTGTCTAAAAATAGATTGAATGTGTAGATACATCATAGTCATTCATCCAAACAAAAATTTAGGGCGTATAAAATTTTAATTGAATTCACTTTTTGTATCTCATCAATAATTTGATGGCATGGTTTGCAATTTCATTCCTTATAAATGCTTTTGCTTTTAACATTATTCAATAGTCTAGTCTCAGAGTGAAGATTTTCGGCTGAAGAATTTCGTTCTTACTTGCTTATTTATATTGTATTAAATATATTCATCAGACTCATTGTGCTGTTGAAAATCGATTGGAAATTCTAACGAGACATTGAAGGCACGAGAGTTGCTCAAAAGAATGTTTACGAGCAATATTGCCTGTTTTTCTGTTGGGAGTTTTCTAGATTTTATTCAGATGCGTTTCGGTTAAGTAATAGTAGATTTGAATTTGCTATTAGCTTTGTGCCAATTTAGATGAAATTATGCATTGGGAGGGGAATCGTTCCAAGATATGTAATGTCTTTGATGGAAGATGAGAAGAAGTATGTCTTTGATGCGGCAGGGATTTGACCACTAAGCGTGTCAGCTATAAACTTCACCATGAGTCCCGAGTTACTACATTTGATTTGATGGCCAGAGACAGAATTACGATCAAACTATTTAAAGCGTTAAGAATGGATTATATAGAGAGGTTCTTGTTTCGTAAAATTTTGTGCATCTCTCCATGACTATTCATTCGTCCACCAAGAGTTAATCCGTCTATCCACGGATTACAGCAAGTTTTCTCAGCAGCCCAAAATGCAACATATGTCTTTGTCGAAAATTAAAATGAAGTTGGCCAAAAACTTTGGCTTTAAAAACGATTTAAAGCTGTGAAATTAAGTTATTCGGTTGTACAGAGCTGATCTTTAATATATATTTTCCATCTGAAGTTGTGGAGTGAAGCTGCAATGACAGCATTTCATTCATTTATCTGTTCAACCAATTGAGGCATACATTTTTTTGCATTTTTAGGGTTTTGTACTAAAATACAAAACCCTATTGCAATCACGACCTGTGTCCGTCTGTCCGTCTGTCCGTCCGTCCGTCCGTCCGTCCGTCCGTCCGTCTGTATGTCACAGCACTTTTTCTCCGAAACTATAGAGGCTACAGCCATGAAACTTTGTGGAAAGGTCAGAAGTGGTGACCTCTTGAAAGTTCAAGGGTGAAAAAATTTTTCGAAGGGGTTTAAGGGGGGTCTCCCCATATAGGGAGTTGACCCCTAAAAAAAAATGTTCACCAATGGTAGTCGAGTAGGCTGTCATTGGAAAGGTCTCAATGAGATCTTTTGAAAACAGGTCTTCAAATTGCCTTATGAGTACCGAGGGGGGCAGGGGAAGGGGAAATGTACGAACTTTTCGCGTACCCCCCCCTCGCGATTGGACACCTTCCATCCGAAAAACCTGAAAAAAACCATGGATGTAGGCCTTAATGAGTACAACAACAACAAATACGTGAGAAGTCGAAATTCACTCAACTTTGTTAGTAATAGTATGATTTATCGATTTTATGTTTTCTTGAATAAAATCTAAATGGTACCCTTAAATTCAATAAAATTTAGCAAACAGATGACTATTTATAAGATTGATCTTTCCTGAAAGTTCCATAAAGATCGATTTGTATTTATCGAAGTTATAGCGATTTGAATTTTCCTGTATTACTATGGAACAATATGCCCTGTATTACTATGGAAACATATGGCTATGGAGCCATATGCGCTTTTTACTGACTTAGACACTACAGCCTTGCTAGGATTTGCATGAAAGTTTAACGAATGATAGATATCATGAGGATGACTACATACAATTGAAACAAGTCAAAGAGGCAGGAGAGAGCTCCTAGCAAAAGGGTTTTGTAGCCATTCTAGGATTCGAAAAAATAGGACATGAATCGATGCTTACAGTACAGAGGAGTGGCCCCTGAAAAAAAATTTCATGAAACGTAGCCGATATGAGTATCAAATGAAAGTTCTCTATGAGAGCTTTTCAAAACAGTTCTTAAACTGACAGTTTTTGCTTCAGTGGGGCACAGAGGGGGGGGGGAATACATGAAAAATGTGTTTTCTCCCTCGCGAATGGACACCCGTGATCTAAAAAAATCTGAAAAAATTATCAAGCGAGATATTTATGGGTATAATTTTAACAAATACCTCAGAATTAAAAAATTCTTCCAACTTAGTTAATAATAGTATGATCCTCGAACATGACGTGTTTCTTAATTTTATTCGTTGCTGGTTACGGCATTTTGTAAGTTGAGTACAAAACCCTTCTGACATGAGCATAGGTCTGTCTACCCAACTTGTTTAGAACTATTTCGCACATAGACATAACAATTAAATGACCAGAATAAAATAAGGAACAGGAAAACTTGAATATGTTGGGATCTAGAAATTATTTGAGAATTAAGATGACGTAGCTGGTTGAAAATTTTGCAATGCCTTACTTTCTCCCTATCACAGTAGAATGATATGATGTTGAATTTCAATGATGAATTTTCATGACTCGGTCAAGGTATCTCTATCAGCTATGCATTAAATTTTAAAAATACCTCGGATGATATCAAATGCAAAACAAGGGTGTGTTATTGTTTTATGGGATACAAGTTTTGTCATGTAAGGCTGTTTTTCTTCTACTGCCTGTTGTGACTTTCTACCCTCACCCCCGATTGAATGTATTTATCTTAGTGAGAATTTTCCTTAGCCCTGGTTCTCACTTGTTAGTATCCTTCATTTATATTCCTTGCTATTCCCGAGTGAACATGCATGTTTTTTATGGAACTATCCAGCTACATTCTAACCAGGTTCCCTCAAGGCTGTCTTCTTTTATGCGGTGATTTTAATGCGCCAGTCATTACCTGAAACCTCAGAATTTCCAAATATGTCAAATAGTCAACTCTAATTATTTTGCGCCATTTCTTTCTTACTGCTCCCTCACTCAAATAAATTGTTTCTCTGATATAAGTAATCGGTTACATGACATTATCTTCATTAGCTCTTCCCTTTCAAAAAATATGTCTTCCATTAATCCATATTTTCCGTCTGACCTCCATCATCTGCCTTCGAGTTTTAGTTTTCCGATAATCCTAGCAAAAAGTTGTCTCTCCTTCTATCTTTAAATTCTAAGAAAGCTAACTTTCAAGCCTTATCTGATGACCTCAATTCTGTAATTCGGTCGGATTTTTTTCTCTGGCCTATTCTGTGATAAAATTAATTCTAAGTTTTATCGTCTGCTAAATCAGTTAATAACTAATTTTACACCGGTCCGTCGCCGAAAAAAAAAACAGTCACGTACTCTTTGGCTAATTTCAAAGGTCTGTCGTGCTATTAAAAGCAAGTAGAGAGCTAGAATGAAGTTTAAATTAGACGGGTCTGCCAAAACTCACAATGATTATTGTAAATTACGCTCCATCGCCAAACCCGGGATCAAACGAGCACTTTATAATTATTATGATTCAATCGAACATTCTTTTTGCACCAATCAACCCATACAATTCTTGTCTTACATTCGCTTTCTTAAGTCCTCCCCCTGTATACCTGACAAGTTTTCTTCGGCAACTTAACAGGGATCACTTCAGAGTCTGTTCTTCAACTGTTTGCTGATTTCTTTTTATCTTCATTTAATACTCCACCAACCGTGGTTAACTTTTCCCATCATAATGTCCAGTTTAGCTCTTTCAGAAGTCCACTGAAACCGAAACGGACATCAACAGTTTAAATGGATGCAATGGTCCTGGTCCTGATGGAATTCCCTGCTTTTTAATTAAATTCCTTTCCTCAACTGTCTCTTCCCCTTTTCATTTTATTCAACTTGAGCTTATCTTCGGACAAATCCCCTGCATATTGGAAAGTAGCATATATCACCCCAATTTTAAAGAGTGGTGATCCCCGTGATGTTTCCAACTATCGACGTATATCAATACTCTCTGGATTTCCCAACACTCTTGAAAGAATTTGGGACGCCAAACTTATTCCTATTTTATCTCCTTTACTTTGTAGTCAGCAATATGGTTTCATTCTGGGGAGTCCCTTTCCTAGCGGGAGGGGAGAGGGGAAGAGGAATTGCCAGAAGAGCGATCCCCCAGCCCCAGTGCCTCCGGCTGCTGTGAGTCCCTTTTATATTTTAGGACTGCTCGAGCATAATGTGCCACCTGGTTCCATTTGTCAACCGATTCGAGCATCACCGCGACTATATTATCCGGGGTGAGCTCCCCCGTCTCCCTGTATAGTTCCCTTCGCAGCCTGACCCATTTTGCACACGCAAAAAATGTGTGGCAGGCATTGTCCTCCTCTCCTGGGCAAAACCTACAATCGGGGGACCATGACTTACCAATCTTGTGCAGGCAAGACTGAAAACTCAAGCTGGAAATTACGCGTCCTGGAAATTTCTCTTTCAAAAGTGCTCGATAGGCCTGTGTTGTGTGGCTTGTGGCTCTGTCCTGTTGGAAGCACATGTTCTCCAGATCATAATCTTCAATTTCTCTCCAAAAAAATCGGTTGATATCCGTCCATAGCGGTCAGAATTGACTGTAATGGCTCTTCCTTGATCGTTTTCAAAAACATATGGGCCAATAACACCACCAGACCATAATGCACACCATAACGGTTACTTTTTCCGGATTCAAAGGCCTTTCTGCGATCACTTGAGGATTTTGAGAGCCCCATATGCGGCAATTCTGTTTGTTGAGCGAAAAATGAGCCTCATCACTCAAGAAAATTTTGTTCGAAAAATCGTTATCAATGGCTTGTTGTTCAATCACCCAATTTGTATACATTCTGCGTTGTGTATGGTCTTGAGGCTTAAGTTCTTGAGTGAGTTGGATTTTGTACGGATCAAGATGCAAGTCCAAATGCCAAATCCGCCACAATGAACCGTAAGACAAGCCCAAATGTTGAGCACGTCGAAGAATCGACAAATTTGGATCTTCCTCCTTACTTTGAGCAACGACAGCGATATTTTCAGCAGAACGAATTTTGCGATGATGCACAGGCCTTGCAATATCAATAACCGATCCAGTCTCTTCAAATTTTTTCACCGTGTTCGAAATTGTTTGCTGTGTAGGTCGATTATGGCGACCATAATCGGCTCGTAAAGCCCTAAATGTTGATACAGCAGAATCACCAGTTTTATAATAAACTTTAATAATTTTAACGCGTTCTTCGACTGTTGAACGATCCATATTTCTAAATGGGAAACCTTCAGCTAAAACAAAACACACTTTGGATGACATTCAATTCTGACAGGTGTCAAATGGCAGGGTTTTACTTTCCTACCACGAAATGGATAACCCTGTACTTTTCAAAACTTTCTAACTTTTTTCCCTTCAGAATTTTTTCAAAGTTTAAACTTTGTAAGTGGGCGTTTGGCCTGTTAGGTTTGTTTCCATAAATAAATAAATAAAAGGACGGCAAATTACTTAAATTCTTTGTGTCACTTAAAAAAAATTGCTTTTGAACAGGCTTTTATCTCTCTGTATGAACATCAAAAACCGGATTCCACATGACAAAAGTGTATTTGAGAATGAGGCTCACTAATGAACTATGTAAACAATATTTAGATAGGAGAACCAGGAAAAAGTGAGAATATGATGAAAATTTCAGAAGAGTTGCGAATGAGATCATTCGACTCAGGAAAAGAAAATACGATGACGACCAATTCAGAAGCATTTAGTTAGTCCACCGATTAATAACACAAGACAAGCCGACAAATTAGTGAAAAGACTGAAACGAGACTATCAGCTCAAGACCATGATCTGCCGTGGTGACATCAGTAGAATCATCGATGATGCAAACAAGATTAAGGAATAGCATCATATTCCAAGAGCCTCCCAAATCTTCCCAAATATTCTACAAGAGCTTCCATTTGCCCCTTCAACTTTGCATAAAGTTTGTTCCACCATCATGGCACAAAAGAGTTGTAAAGCAGCAGTGTTCAGAAATACACCATGATGTCATCCAGTATACCTGTACATATATACATTTTTTTCTTTAGCACTACAGCCCTTTTCGAGCTTTCGATTAGAAATAGAGTATCGCATTATCTTGATCATATGTATCGACACTCGGAAAGGTGGTATGGTCAGTACCACATTTTGCCCATATGTTCGCCCAACTGCAATATTTTCTGATCTTTTAAGCAGTACATACCATAAACGAACGGCCTTAAAGTCCATCTGAAGAATCACTCCAAACGAATCTCATTATCGTCAACGGGACTCGAACCAGTGATCTTCAACTTACGCAGTGACTACTCTAACCACAACATTACGCGGACTACCATCCAGCATGTTTGACAACAAGAAAAAATGCCGAGCGATTGAAGGAGATAAGGTGACAAGCTACAGTGCAAAAATTATAGTGACATATCACCACTTTGTTCGTTGTACAAAATATTTTCAAAGACAATAGAAAATAAAGCCAGACTATATACCAACAGTTTTATTGGGGAGTATCAAGGTGGCTTCAGGGCAAGCAGATCAACGATAGACCGATTGTTGACAGTTTAGCAGGTGCTTGAGAAATGCTGGGAGTTCAATACAGACATACATTACTATGTAAAATAATAAGGACGTCATCCAAAAATCGATTTTGTTTGAGTTTGTGATTGGTGTTAATTGTTTGTAACAGTAATGGCAAATCCAGTAATGGCAAATCAAATCAAGTTTTTTTCATCAATGTGTCCACCTCGCGCTTTGATGATTGCCTTGCGAATTCTTGGAAGCCTTTCTATCAATTGTCGAAAGGTCGCAGTTTCAAGATTGTCCTAAGCTACCTTAAGACTATCAAAGAACTGTTTTTCACAGGTCATGTGCATGTTCTTCACCTGCCCCTCGAGCTCATCCCATTATACGAGTAATTCGATCAGGTTGACGTCAGGGGGTTGCAGTGGCTAATCTACAATATGATTTTGAGCACACCTTTCTCTTCCTTGTACCATATAAAGTGCATGCACAGATGAGAGGAGTGCTTGGGATCACTATTTGTTGAAAGGTAAATCCGTTGTCGATCAAACCAATGCTAGATGGAATGGCACTTAATTGAAAAATATTGTGATAGTGTTCCTTCCGCATTATTCCATCGATTCTGATCAGTTTTTCAACACCATTGTAGCATAAACACCCCCATATCAGCACGAAGCCTCCGGTTTATTTAACTGTTGGCACAATACATTGAAGATTATACCGACCATCTTTATTTTGACGAAAATTCTGATCCCGCCTCTATTCGAAAATCTTGAACTTTGATTCATCGGTCCATGACACAGATTGCACAGCCACACAAAAAAAGTGGGGTATACTTTTGATTTTATAGGTCATATCCGTGGTCTTTTGGCCTGCTGAGTACGAATCCAGGTCCAGAATCGAGCCATCACGTCCTGATTTTTTTTAACCTCAAAAAAATGGGTTAAAACTAATGAAAATCGACGAAAATACATTGAAAATAATTTTTTTTTACCTTTTAGCCTATATTCATACAGATTTGGACCTGCTAAACATGAATTTTTGATCAGATTTAAGTCATCACGACCAAATTTTTTCCTCACCTCAATAAATGCTTTGAAACCAGTAAAAATCGGGAAAAATACATTGAAAAACATTTTCTTTCACTTTTAAACCTTTATTCTGTTAACCTCAAACCCAGGTCAGGTTAAGCCAGTTCCCATAGCCCCCCTCTTTTCGAAATCCGGCGCAAATGAAATCAAATACCTCAATACCTCATAATACATAACCACCAACCCATACTTAAAACCCTAAGACCTGTCATCTTATTACCCAATTACCCGTTTTGAATATCCTTGTCCAAAAATCCTAATGATTCATATCTTTATACCCAATAACTTACACCTAATAAATCTAAATCTCAATAACCCTAATGCCCAAAATCTGATGCCTTATAAACATAACCCATAACCACAAAACCACCTGATTAAGCGACCGAATATTACTACCTACTCCTTTTTAGGGTTTTGTAAAATAATTTTACAAAACCCTACTAGTTTCGCGACTAGTCTGTCCGTCCGTCCGTCCGTCCGTCCGTCCGTGTGTCACAGCAGCTTTTCTCGGAAACTACTTAAGCTAGAAACATCAAATTTTGTGTGTAGGTGTAAAGTGGTGATCTCTTCAAAGTCCAACTACAAAAAAATTTTATAAGCTATTTAAGGGGGGTCTCCCCATATAGGAGAGTGACCCCCCGAAAAAAAAATTTCATTGAAGGTAGCCGATATGGGTATCAAATGAAAGGTCTTAATGAGAAAAAAATTTCATTGAAGGTAGCCGATATGGATATCAAATGGAGGTCTTGATGAGAACTTTTCAAAACAGGTCTTAGTTTGGCAAAGTTTGCCTTGAGGGCCGCACAGGGAGGGGAAATACAAGTAAAATTTGTGTCCCCCCCCCCCCCCCCCCCCTCGCGATTGGACACCTGTGATCCGAAAAATCTGAAAAAAAATCAGGAATGTAGGCCTTAATGAGTACAACAACAACAAATACGTTAGAAGTCGCGATTCACTCAACTTTGTTAGTAATAGTATGATTTATTGATTTTATGTTTTCTTGAATAAAATCTTAACGGGAATTCAGTTCCCAGATGACTATTTATAAGATTGATCTATCCTGAAAGTTTCATAAAGATTGAATCATATTTAGCGAAGTTATAGCGGTTTGAATTTTCCTGTATTACTATGGAAAAATATGCGCTGCATTTATTACTATGGCAACATATGGCTATGGAACAACATGCGCTTTTTACCGAATCAGACACTACAGTTTTGCTAGGATTTGCATGAAAATTTCAGGAATGATAGGTGTCATGAATATCTTTGAGAATCGGTTCAGCTAGTGGTATCAGTAATCGTAAAACAAAATAGTGGCTGTTTTAAATGCGAAGATTGAATAATTTTGAGCTATTTTTTCCCAACATCAACGTTTAAGGTGCATGCCTTGAACACTTGATTCAATTTAATGAATGACTGAAGATGAGTACCTACAATTAATGCACATAAGTGAAACAAGTCAAGGAGGTGGGAGAGAGCTCCTAGCAAAAGGGCTTTGTAACTATTCTAGGGTTCGAAAAAATTGGTGATCGATGATAACAGTACAGTAGAGTGGCCCCTGAAAAGAAATCATCAAACGTAGCCGATATGAGTATGATATGAAAGTTTTCATGGGAGCTTTTCAAAACAGTTCCTAAACTGTCAGTTTTTGCTTCAGTGGGGGCACAGGGGGGAAATACATGAAAAATGTGTTTCCTCCGTCGCGGATGGACATCTGAAATAATTATCAAGGGAGATATTTATGAGTATAACAATACCAAAAACCTCAGAAGTCGAAATTCGTTCAACTTTTTTAATAATAGTATGATCTTCGTATTTCATATTTTCTCCAATAAAATCGTCTTTGACATGTTTCTTGATTTGATTCGATCTGGTGACTGCATTTTGTAAATTGAATACAAAACCCTTCTGACATGAGCGTAGGTCTGTTTACCCAACTTGTTGTAACGAATATTGTGTCCTGAAACAATTTCCTTATTTGTGGGCCGTCAAAGACCCCTGCCTTGATTTTTACATCAGAATATTTTGGAAACATTTGGAACAAATACTGGAAACATTGGCCATTTTATTTAATGCTTTTACAAATTGCTTCGTGAGTCCAAATTTTATATGAAGAGGAGGAATAAGTACATTTTCTACATCTACTAAGGGCTTAAAGATTACATTTTCTTCACCAAGAATAAATGACTCTCTTGCTGGCCAAATTTTTTTTATAGTCATTCTCTCTATCTCTACTGCTCTAAAGACATAAATAACTGGGATAACACGTAAAGCCAGACTGTTGGCCAAGCAATATCGTTAAGATTTTGAAATCTCCGCAGATTTTCCAGTTGTGATCATCATATTTTATTTTTTCTAAAAGCTTCTGCATTTTATCATAATGTTCTTTTATACTGTGGAATTCGCAATTGAAACAGGAGCATATACGTTAGTGTTGTGCAACAAGACTGCTTTGATGCTTCGCTTAGAAGAATCTATAAACAATCTCCAATCAACAGGATTGTAAAGGTTTCCCTTTAATTCATTTATTAAGCCTTCAATATCAGTACAATATGCTAGCGACAAATCACCATCAACTTTGAAATATTTGCGATATTCTTGGTCCCTATTTTTGTAACATGAAAATCTAGTGTCTGGCTTGAGCAGATTTCTTTTCTTCAAAAATGAAGCAAGATGCTCTGCATCATCTTTGGCTAAGTCTAAGTCTCTAACTAGAGTTTTGAGTTCCGACGGTGATATGGGTACTGGTTGTGGTTTACGATTGTATGGTAGATATATTTATATATATATATATATATATATATATATATATATATATATATATATATATATATATATATATGTATATATATATATGCATATATATATATATATGTATATATATATATATATATATATATATATATATATATATATATATATATATATATATATATATATATATATATATATATATATATTCACTACTATCTACACCATTATCACGATTATTTGAGTCGTCATTCGATTCCTGCTTATCATTGTCTGATTAGGTAGAATCATCTACTTCCATAGCATCAGCAACCACAGCATTACTTAGTTCAGTAGATAAAATAGCTTCAATTGGTCTTGTTACTGTCACAACATCTGTATAAGTCATGCTACTTTTATTCTTTCGCTTATTACCAAATTTATCATCTACAACATTCATACAGAAGAAACATTCACTTTTACAGGAAGGTCTATTCCATATTGCAGGTCTGGTACGGCCTTCTTATGTGAGTGATTCAACATTATTTTGCAAGAATTGCAAATGATGCGGGGAAGCCAATCTGTAGTCTGGTGCAGTAACTCTAGACCGAAGGTATCTTTATAAAGATTTTCAATCTTATCTGTTATAGCTATTCGAGTTTTGATAAATACATATGTATGTATTTACAACAAATATAACAAAACATATCACATTTTTTATCACAGTGATGAACTGCCCCTTAAACCTGCGACTTTTTTCTTGTAGCATTATACTCAACATGAGCCAAGTTACCCATACATGAAGAGCTACCGTCGCTGACCAATCGCCTATACTGGGTTTCCGAGTCCTTGCATCGTAATTCTCTTCCTTCTACCTGCCATGACGGCATAAAAGCCGTTATCCAGGAACTTAGCCGGATAGTGGAGCAACTCCGCTGCCCACCATCACCGCGTGAAGGTGCCCTGGATGCAGGTAGAAAGTGATATAACCTTAAGCTAGTTCCATCTTTCTGAACAATGGTAATTGGATATGATGGCTCAATTCTGGACCCGGATTCGTACTCAGCAGGCCAAAAGACCACGGATATGACATATGGCATCAAAAGTATACCCGACCTTTTTTTTGTGTGGCTGTGTTTTCACTGATTTACTGACCAACCTTTATATTTTCAAACGAGCAATAATCTTCCCGTTTTTTCATAGCAACATTATTTTCAATTCACTTTATCATTTGATGTACGCCGCATATCAATAACAGATTCCAGATTTCACTGTATTTACACTCCCCAAAACAAAATTCGGTACCTTTTTGATGCTCTAAAAAATTTTCTTGGGAATTCGTTGTTAACAAAAGGCTTATTTTCACTAATAAAACCGCTGGAGTTTGGTCAACGTCAGTCTACAAACTTGAAACAGCCATCACAATTCCCAAGAAATTATAAATCGTCTCTCCAAGATTCTCACGGTAAATACCTAAAATAATTCAATCTTTTGCGATTCTCAAAATTTTTTCATTTGACACTTTTGAGCAAATTAAGATTTTTTCATTTTGTAGAAACGTACGATATTCATGTTTTATTTAATACCCATTCAAAGTAATAATATGGAAAAGGCGCAGATACAATTATGTTCAATATTACTAGTAAAAATGGAAAATTTTTGGATTGGATCACTGTTTACTTACTGAAGACTCCACCGTAAGCTCTTATAGTATGATCCATGTTGTCCCCTTGCTCACGCTCCTTGCTATCTGAAATACAGAAAAATGCTAAGCCATTCTGAGGCTGGTTAGAAAATTAGCTAGATCTGAATTTAATATTATGAAAATTTGAACTCCTTAACGGAGACACCAAATTAATTTTGAATTCAATTGACTGTGTTTTTTTGTCACTTACAGATCATTCTTCATGTGTGGCAAGGAGGACGAAAATTAACGCCGGCTAAGTACGAATACAGTTTCCATGAGTTTCGTTCCAACAATTCCATGCTCGAATTGATTCAATTACAATTGGGTAATTATCTTCTTTGTATGAAAATCCTGTTTCATACTAATCCTTGAATTTTTATATTTTCATAGGACCTATATGGCTAAATCAATTGTTATCTCTGATCACGGGAAAAGGGAGCTCATTGCTAGACATGCCTGAATCCTTTCTTCACGATCTTTCTCAATATCTTTCAATGAACGATCTATTGCGAGTCTCTTCTACTTGTAAATACATGAATAAGGTGAATATTTTCACGATCTTTTCTAGAACTGAAATTATACCAGAAAATCAATTTAGTTTTACAGCTCGGATGAAGTTTGGAAACCGATTTTTGAGAAATTTCTACGTTGTATCTGCACATACTCCGATTACACACATGTCCAAAATAATGGTGGCTATAAACAAATTTGCCATAAGATTTGTAGAGAAAATAAAGAGAAAGAACATACAAAAAGCCTTTTGAATTCAGATCAAATAACAGTAGGAAGTTCGCAAGCGAAAATGTTTCTGAGCTTTAGCAACAGTCGCTTTGACCAGTGTTCTCTTGACGCCCCGAAGCAATCGCAATCTACACCCCTATTGGAATGTAAGCTACACTTCCAGTGCCACTAACAAATCTTATCTGATCAGTTCTACCAGGTGAAGAAAATTTAGATCTTCTGCCACGGGCAAATAAATCTGAGTCCAGAATTCATTTCGACAACGAAAATATTTTGAAGTCCCAGACCTACCAATTGGGCGCTTCTCATTCAATCAACTCTTTGACTCAATTTGCCGAACAAGATGATTACCAGCCGAAGAATGAAGATTCGCGAGGAGGGAACACCTCTAAGAAGTTAGTCGAGGGTAACTTTATGCAAATCAAAGATGACTTTTATTTTAGTAAGGCTGACCTAATGCGAAGATTAAACTATATTACGATGAAAACGAAAAAGTATGAATGTGAAGAAAACTTCCTCCCTGGCGATCAAACCGTTAAATATGCCCTGAAGTATAGGGAATGAATGAAATCAGGATTTCCTTGAAAGAGTTGGTGCAAGGGGTTAGGCACGTGTGTGCAGCTAATTATTTTATGAACTTTATTCGTTGATAATAATCGGGAGCAATTTAAATTATATGTATTAAATAATTTCTCAGCATTCGCATCTGCTAATTTTTTATTTTACAAATGATCCGAAGATCTGTTGATTTTTAAAAACTATACGTTTTCAAGCATATTTATTGAATGCTTGCATTCGTAGTGTAATTTGATACCCTACTCATACTCAATTCTTTGGCTTGATAATTATCTCCAATTTTTTCGTATTTCTAGTTAGGATACCAACTCGGTAAATTTCGTAAGGCCATACTCACGAAAATTTTAACTATATTGAATGGAACGCTTGGAACCCTGGTTCAAAATATTCTTTGCTTGCAACACCACCATCGTTAGAAATGTACAATGCGGAGTTTTTCACTATGTTGTAAAAATACCTACTGATGATATTTAAGGCATTCTCGGCCGCAAGAAAAGACAGACACATTTGATAAGGTTTGACTTCGTTGACTCCTCTCAAAGAACTAGACGCGTGTGAAGGTTACGCAGATTTAGTGAATAAATTTGAATTAATACTGGAAAATTTCGTCCACCGTTGCTCATGGGCCGCCTTGAAAAACTTAATTTATTGAATACCTCTCCGTGTTTAGAATGTGAATCAACATTAACTGAGTTGATACAGTGGCGAGAAGACCGAAACTGTAATTCAAGGAACATTCGTTTGGAGTTCGAAATAAGTTGGGTAGACAGACCTACGCTCATGTCAGAAGGGTTTTGTACTCAATTTCTCAGAAATGCAGTCATTAGCAAGAAGAAATATGTCAAAGAATATGTCAAAGAGATGTGCACGTTTAAAAGAAAATCCATTGTTTTTCTATTTTCAACGGTCGCCATTTTGTTGAAAAACAACATGTCATTCAAATCATGAACTCCCAAAAACATTAATGTTATTATCTTATTTAAAAATTTCAAGAAGGTCAAATCAAAAACTGCAGTGACTGATTCGATGGAAAGTCCATAAAATACCAAAATCATGTGTTATTGCTGTTGTAATTGGAGAAATTTCAAATGGCTATAATTTCGTGTCTTTTATTCGATTTCCATCAAACATACAAAGTTTAAGGACCTTTTGTTGGACTACTTAAATGTAGAAATTTGTTTAGTTTAAAGGTACCTATACAATTTTATTGGGGAAAATGTGAAATTCGAATATTATACTAAGGTGTTTTTTGCTGTTGTACCCATAAACACCTACCTTTATATTTTTTCAGATCTTTCGGATCACTGGTACCTAATCGCGAGGAAAAATGCGTGTCCCATTTTTCTTGTATCTCCCCTCCCTATGCGCCCCGCGCAGCAAAAAGTGTCAAATTAAGACCTGTTTTGGAAAGTTCTCATTAAGACCTTTGATTTGATACCCATACCCATATTTTTTTCGAGTGCCACTTCCTTCTATGGGGAGACCCCCCTTAAATACCTTATAATTTTTTTTCTAATTGAACTTTAAATAGAGCACCATTTTATACCCGTATATAAAATTTGATGTTTCTAGCTTAAGTAGTTTCCGAGAAAAACTGCTGTGACACACGGACAGACGGACAGACGAACAGATGGACAGACAGGACGCGATTTTAGTGGGGTTTTGTAAAATTATTTTACTAAAACCTAAAAATGATTCCCGCGATGTTGGTTTTTCATATTGAAACAGTATGTATTTGCTCTTAATATGTATAAATGAAGGAATAACTCATTGTATATTAGTTACAGAGCAATGAAGTTGTTAAATTATATTAAAAATTATCTCGATGATGAAATTTGACTTTGCTTATTACTTTAACACTATCCTTTATCCTTAAATATAGCTTCAGTATTGTTTGGACGTCTTCCTCAAATAAATAACCAATGTGTTTTGTTCACCGTGAAAAAAATTCAAGTTTCGTTTTGAACATTGTGTGGTGGTTTTTCTCAATTTTCATATTTTGCTTTGTTTTTACTCTTCTTCTTTGTAGCACTACAGCCCCTCGGGCCTTAGCTTAGAGATAGTTAGAGTATCTCATTTTCATGACCGTATTGATTTTTTAGGAAGTTGGTTTGGTCAGTACCATGCTCCCGTGTGCCTGCTCAGCTATATGATCTGATTAAATCAGTACATATCACCACTGAGTGAACACTCATAGTCTGTCCGAAAAATCGCCTGAACTAAATCACGTTGCTCCCAACGAGATTTGAACCTAGGACCTTCAGCTTATGCGTTCATGCTCTAACCACTAAACCACTTTGACTTTTTATCAGGGGTTTGTAAAATAATTTCACAAAACCCTACCAAAATCGCGTCTTGTCTGTCCATCCGCCCGTGTGTCACACAACTTTTTCTCGCAAACTACATAAGCTAGAAACATAATATTTTGTTAATAGGTGTAAAGTGATGTCCTCTTCAAAGTTTCATCATAAAAAGAAATTTATGAAGTGTTTAAAGGTGGTCTCCTATATAGGGGAGTGACCCTTGAAAAAAAAAGTCATTGCATGTAAGCAGCATGAGTATCAAATGAAATGTCTTGATGAGAACTTTACAAAACCGGTCTTAAAATGACAAGTTTTGCGTTGAGGAGTGCAGGGGAAGGGGAAAAGTACGAACATTTTATATCCCCCGCTCGCGATTGGACACCTTTGAGCTGAAAAATCTGAAAAAATCACAGAGGTAAATCTTACAGAGTGCAAGAGCAACAAATGCCTCAAAAGTCGAAATTTGATAAAATTTGTTAATAATAGTATATTTTATAAATTTTACGTTTTTACCTATAAAATCAAAATGGGACCCTTAAATTTTCCAAAAACTAATTTAACTTTCTTGATATCAATTGTAGAGGTTCTGAAAATTTTATTATAATCGGACAAGAAACAGCTAAGTTACAGCCGATAGAATATTTAACAATTAAAACAACATTAACACGTGATACTAGGGACACGTTTGCAACTGACCTAGACACTACAAATATGTAGGAATTTTGATAAAAATTTTATAAATGGTTTGTAATATTTATGTGTTATCATGAATAATCAAGTAACGAGGTTAAAGCACTTGAAACAAAATGGCGGCCAGTTTAAATGCTAATAACCAGAATTTATAGTCCGCGTGGCTTGGTAGTTAGAGCACTAAGTCCGTATGCCGAAGGTATCTGGTTCAAGTCTCGTTGGCGTCAACAAGATTTAGTTCAAGTGGTTTTTTGGACGGACTATAAGCCTATTCAGTTATGATACGTGCTGGTTTAAAATAAGAACGTATCGCAGCTGGGTGGACGGATACACGGCCAAAGCGTGATAATGATCATATCAGCTTGTGGAGTGCCGATACATTCGATCATGACAATGAAATACCATACCTATCTCTAAGCGAAGGCCCGAGAGGGCCTGTAGGGCTACAAAGAATAAGAACCAGAATTTAATTTGAACTCAACTAATGGAATCTGTATATTAGTTAAGTTTTGATATGCAGAGCATATTGTTTGATTTACTAAATCTTTTACAGAACCCTTCTTGCGGGAGCATTTTCCTGCTCCTTTAACTTGTTTTGTAATAGATTTTAGACCCTGCTTGCGGAGGGTTTATGTCGAGAATCTCATTCAAATTGACGCGAAACTCATCCAAATCGAAAATCGGGATTTTGAGTTCTTCTTCCACGGGCTTATTTTCAAATGAGTTGGTGGCATGATAATGTCCATGAGCTACTCGATCCAACTGATTAGTAGCCCGAATGTCTACCACGTTCGGTTCCAGTTGATTGCCTGTACCATTGAGTTCACCGTTGGTGGAAGACAGCCTGAAGCTCACTAAAAATTTATTTTTCGCTGACTTAGAAAGAACTGAAAATTGGACGGGTCTTAGGTCATATTTTACAGCCTTACAGGCCACACCCAGAGGCTTTTGCCGGGAACCACACCCTCGTCCGGCAGATCCAGAGGCAGTGAAATTACCACTAGGCCAATGGATCCTATGTTCACCCTACCGGGTGTTATGCTGCTGCTTTTTTCGCGCCCGCTATATATGCATCTTCAATTACATTGGACAGTGAAAGTAACATTATTTAATTCATTTAATAAAAAAAAGTGAGGAAAACAGAGAAATAATCAAGGAGCCTACTGGACAACATTTACTTACGGCCATAGCGTTATGCAATGAAATCACATAGCCTTATGTCATAAATGGGCATGCGAGCGGAAGGCAAGAGCCCCTGTTAACAAAGGAAAAGAAAGTGCGCATCCGATGGCTAGCCCATATTAGCGAAGGAGCCAGCCACCGGTGCGGGTCCTTTACCCGGTCAGGTTGAATGAAATGAAAAGACCGAAGGTATAGATTTAGTAATTTATTGTATTCATTATTCGTATTTATATAGTTTATATCTTTCAATAATTTTCTCGTATGATTAATGATTTCCTTATATTTGTGTGTGTATGTATATTAAAATGTTGTTGAAAAGCGCACCTTAGTCTACTGCTTAATTTTGTACGATAACAACAAAACGTTTCATGTTGAAAAAAAAATACATCAATCAATCGAAAAATGATTAATATTTTTTCCTTCTGCAAAAACTTTACTATACTATCAACGCGTGCTCAACAAGATGACCCAAATTGGTGCTAAACTGTCATTTTGCTGTCTATCTTTAGATGAGTTCTCAATTAATCCGTTCATTGAATTGAAAAGGTAATACTGCTATACCTTTCTAAACGAAAGGCAACACATGCACTAATACTCAAATAAGTTCCAGTCTTCGGGAAATATATATTTTTCATTGTTTACCGTTCTTGAAATGCCAGCCGTATTTCAATGTCCTCTTTATACTTTACATTTGATTTTTGTTTGTATGCGGCTTGCACTAGTTGTTAATTTATAATTCTCAACGAATTGGTTCAAATTGAGATAAATTATTAACCTTCATATGCACTTAGTGCTCCGCACTCCAGGGTAAAACCAATAGGAATATTTATTTAAGTGGTTTGTGTACATACTTTTTTACTTTGGCGACGATAAGAACGCGCTAGCACGCTTTACGTTGACTTAGCGAGTTAAGTTCGTAATTTCTATTTCTCCTCAATGACGCATGCATTAAGATTCATGAAATGCCGCATCAACTTGTCACGATTTCATACCTCATTTTCAAAAACGAAAACCCGGGTAACATTTCTGACCTATACTGTACTCTCTTGCGCAATACGTTTCATGTTGACCAATATGCGGATTAGATCACTTTACTCAGGCACTAATTTCTTATATGTGTAAGCCTTTATCAATCAAGAACTTCTCGGAAAGAATAATCAAGACACTTAACTCGTCATCAATAACTGATTTATTGCTTTATATTGCAGTTACTGACTAATCACAGTGCTCGTAAATGATCTACACCAAGTTGTCAACCAAGTACCGAACAATTCAAATACCAGGTTTTCCTCTTTAACTTGAATGACGTGCTTGGTCGCGTTGTTTCTCAACAATATTTTCCCGCTTAATCCGTCATGCGAAGAAATCCTTCGATTGTTTTGTTAATTTACTGCCCGTGTTCACCGAACAATTCAACAATCCTAATAAATACTAACGCACGACAGTCAATATTTACACACACTCGTATAGAAGGTGGTCGAGAAACGTTTTCTTCAGTTGTACCTCGAAAGCGTACGATTCACATTTTCAAATTTTGCTCGACTTTGTTTTGCGTGGAGAATTACACCCGTGCGTTGCTGTCAAAGATTTCTTTCTTTCTCCATGAAAATCGATCAAATCGCAATAATTCTAAAGATTTATGCTAAATCTTTAGTTGAAGCGCGACTGTCAAGGACTTTTCGAGCAGGATGGAACTTTAAAATCCCGAAAACCACGGAGGTTGTTGCGACCACAGTCAATCTTTATACACGCTTGAATGGGAAACTCTCGGGAAACGTTTGTCGTTTCTGTGTCTTGAAGCATTACGATTCATTCACTCCGTTGCCTTTATAGAATCTCAACTTTTACATACTCAAATGTTTATGGACAACTCCAACGTTAAGGACACATTTATAGAAAGCTTAGAATCTTTTAATGCACTACTTTTCAATTTTCATGCGTGTATTGTATTAACAATGTTAGCGACTAGCATCGATAGACATCTCCACGCTTCCAAAAATCACTTTTTCTAGCTTTTCGACGTCCACGCACAACCAAGCGCATTCTATCACAACGACGACAATGAAAATGAATAATGACGAGGAAGGTGACTGTCTACCTATTATTTATCTTCCCAAGTTTTTCATTCAACCGAAAAGTTTATAGGCCGAGCACTTGATACAACTATCGACAACATTTTAATTAACTTTTACTTGTGGGAACGAGATACCGAACACTTGCTTTACTTCTGACAATTTATTTTTTTACCAGCCGTTCTCCGCATGCTCGGCGTGTCGCGGTCGTAAGTCAACGCCCCGCTCCATCCAAAAATCTCTTTTTTCCCTTTCTACCATGTCACCTTTGGTGAACTCAATCAGCTGCTCGCTTAGCCGAGCTCGATTGCATTTGGTAATGTAATACACCGTTGAGATGCACGAAATTAATGTTCCCATTACCGAAATTTCAATTTACAGATTTAAATGTTTCCAAAAGAAAATTAACTGAAGTAAAGAAAATTGAAAAAGAATTTAAATAGTAATAAATGTTAAATCTCATGAAGAAAAGAATTAAAGGGAAACGTTTAAGTTTAATGTAAAGGAAAATTGATATAAAATTACATATAATACTAATGAGAAAAACGTATTCCGTATTCCAATCTTTCTTTGTTGTCTAAATCTGCAATCAAAATTTCGGATAAGGGTTAGGAAGGTTTTCGAGCAGTTTGCTTGCGTGACTGCTCGATCACTACACATTCAAATATTTAAAAACTTAATGGTTCATATCTTTTTCAATAGTCTCGGTCCATTGACCGCATTCTCCAATTTCAAAATCCAAGCAGCGGTGAACTGTCCTTGTCGCCTGAGTCAGACCAGCGTTCTTTTCAGTTTTACCACTGGTCCCCGCCTTTGTGTTCTCTCAACGTATACATTCATAGGTATTTGTCGTTCGTCCATACGATTCACTTGGCCAGCCTATTGCAGCTTATGCAGTCTTACAGTCCTTAAGACTTTCATACAGCTCATGGATGCATCGATTCCGCAATTGGTTCTCGTCTAGCTTCACTCCAATTATTTTATATTTTTGTGGATGCTAGTGTTAGGGTCCATGTCTCTCACCTACGGCATAGCAGGTCTTACCTCAGATTTTTATGCTTGAAGCTTTGTTTTCCTGTGTTTGCAGCTGATCTTCAAGATCATTGGAATTGACTAAAAAATTTTATTTGCAAGCTGTATTCTTCGGCGTACTTCGTCTCTTTCATTGCCGCTTCTCATTATTTTGGCACTTTAATACACAAATTCGCCCAAATTTTTGAGATTCTACTGACCAAGTGTGATATTTTGTATATTTGAGGTATTTTTTCCTGACTGCGTCATGAATTTTGATTAATTCTACTTGATTTGTAGTCCCACTAGTTTTGCTTCACTGTCGAATTTCACCAAGAGTTCTTTGGCGGTTGTGAACGACCGTGAAAAATCTTGATGTCTTCCGCATAGGCTACCACTTGGGTCGATTTGTCTAGTGACATACCTCTTGTATCAACAGGTAGCTTTCTGATAACATATTCCAGATATTTTCGCCAAAAGCATCAGTGAGTTTATTAGTGTGAGGGCTTGGGAGCTTGTGGACGTCCTAGTCATTTCGGTAAGGCTGATTAATTTGGCTGGGATACCAAGCCAAAGCATAATTTGTTACAGTAAATTACAACCAATACTATCATATGCTTGCTTAAATCAATGAATATTTGGTGTACATCTTTGTTGAACTTCCAGCAGGTACATTAACGGACCAATTTTTTACAGTCAAGCCGGTACTTGAGAAGGCTTGACTGTAAAAATTGGTCTATCGTTAATGTACCTGCTTTAAAGCCACCTTGATACTCCCCAACATAGTATGCTCAACTAGTAACCATACTCCATCCGAACACAAGCCGAACAGCGAGCCATATTCTTTGATAGCAGGTAGGTAGATAAATGCTGACACGAGGATTGGCGTGAATATAAACATATGCTTCGATGAGAGACTTCAGGATTACCATATCTCAAAAAATCAATGACTTTGCAGAAAAACAAATTCATTCCATGCAATCTTTTGGTTTTTTATTAGGATCTGGCAGCATTCCTATGTTCTGAAATGCGTAAAAGAACACGTGCGTCGGAATTTTATTTGCGTTTTCCTTTGTTTCTTGAGCACGCCAAACATGGGATCAGCTGTAATGCCCCAGATCAGCTGACGTGCCCCTGGGTAAATTCAAAAAGTGTGCAACACAAGGTAAATGAAAGGTGTGGGTACTAGTTGAGTATACTATGCTTCCCAACAATCCTGTTGGCGTATGACCTAATTTTATTTTGCACATCGTATCTTTGTATATCTTTTGTACACTGTACAAAGTAGGGATGTGCTTCTATAGTTTTTGCGCTGTAACTTGTCACCTTTTTGTAGATAAGGAATGTCATTGAATGGCTCCGCTCGTTGGGCATTACGTTATTGTTGTCAAATGTGCTGGATGACTTAATGGATGACTTTCTGAACACCGCTGTCAACATATTTGATGAGCTCCACTGGAATCGCATCGATGCCCGGCGCCTTCTTTCTCTTTTGGGCTTTGATGGTGGAAAAAGCTTCATCCAAAGTTGATGGGGCCAATGGAAGCCCTCCGGGAATATCTTTAGGCTCCGATGCTTTGGAGCTCTGTGAATAATAAGGAAGGTTCTCGAAATATGATGGCGATTTTTCTTTAGTCCTGTTTGCATTAGCAATAATGCTGCCAATGTCATCATGACGGAGCGTGGTCCTGGGTTGATAATCTCGTTTCAAGCTTTTCACTACTTTGTATGCTTGTTTTGTATTGTTGCTCACTAGACCTAAATCGATGCTTGTCGATTAGTCATCATATTATTTTTTTTTTCTTCTTAATTCTATTTATCTTATTCGCTTCTCTTCTGAGTTTTTCATTATGTTCTCTTTTCATCCTGGTTTTCTTCACTAAATATTGTTTGAAAGCTTGACTCTTTTTATTTAACGCATTTTGCCATTCATCATCTAACCGCCAATTTATTTTGCTTCGGGCTTTATGTCCAATCGTTTGTTCTGCCACGATTTTAACTGCCGCTTTCACTTTCACCCATAGCTCGTTGCTTGTTTTCAGCAATGTGTCTGATAGAATAGGAGTTAGCTGGTTGTCGAGGATCTGCGTGAAATTTTTTGCCACAGACACCGTTTGGAGTCGAATTTCCATAGAAGGCTGGTCTCCGCTAAATGCACCTTTGACAAACGACAATGATAGGTTAGTTTGATAAAGTAATGATCTGATTTGAACTCCCTATCCACGGTAAGGAACAGTTAATTCTCAGCAGGCTTCAAATTAATGATAAGTCCGGAGGATTGAAAATGCAGTTTCTTAGGCCATTTAGATCCTATCGTCAGGATACTTAAAGATATCTAGTTTTTATAAACTCAGAGTTTTTTTTTACTGCGTCGTATTCTAGTTTTTTTTCATCTTTGAGAACTGTTCACGAACCGAACTAGACTAGCAAGAAAGGAGTACTTCACAGCATTTTAGGTACCCCCTTACATGAATGTTTTAGCATTGCCTGGAGGCACACGTAGGAATTGACGACGTGTGAAGTACAGATCACACGAGCATTGTGGTACGAGGGAAGAGTGATGGAGAGAGTGGTAGGGAATGGAGGAATTAAAAAAGAAAGTTTAACCCTTTCATAGTTCAGATTTCAATCTACTACTATACCGTCAATGGCCGACTTGGTCTAGAATACCAAAATCAGCCCAGCGCGTAAATTATATTTAAAACAGGAGAAGTTTTTTTGAGGTTGAGATGTGGAGGCTATTTACGACCTGACTGTGGAGCTCCTAGACATGTGGAACGTCTGCACTACCCACTAAACACCTCTCCTGTCAACCTAAGAGCCTAGCCTGGAACCGTTTGACACATTGCTTCGGGCCAGAGAAAAGTCCAGAGATGAATATTATGTCCAACGTCTGGTGATACCAGAGAAAGTTTAATGTGAATAAGCACTGTCTGTCTCCTGGCACCACTAAAGTACAGGCGATGCAGCGACTTTCCTAGCAACATTTTAGAGGAGAAAAGTGTTTCAAAATAATTTTTGTAATTACAAATATTATTGAATGCAATCCGCTGTGTTACCACGACTGCTAGTTTTAAAGGCGTTGTTGGCTCTCTGTCCATTAATGCTGATATTGTCAAAAAATATATATCCACGAAAATTTACAGAAATGCAAGCTTGTATTACACTCAGTCTTTTGAGCTTTGCCGCTACATTTAAAAAATAAAAATAAATAAGCTTATTTTGATTTACAAAACAAAAACGCTCTTTGCTGCAACGAACATAACTCGAAATTTTTTTTTTTTCGTGCAGCATTTATTTTTAGGGTTTTGTACTAAAATACAAAACCCTATTGCAATCACGACGTGTGTCCGTCTGTCCGTCCTCCCGTCCGTCCGTCCGTCTGTATGTCACAGCACTTTTTCTCCGAAATTATAGAGGCTAAAGCCATGAAACTTAGTGGAAAGGCCACAAGTGGTGACTTCTTGAAAGTTCAAGGGTGGAAAAATTTTTCAAAGGGGTTTAAGGGGGGGTCTCCCCATATAGGGAGGTGACCCCTCAAAAAAAAATTTCACCAGTGGTAGTCAAGTAGGGTGTCATTGGAAAGGTCTCAATGAGATCTTTTCAAAACAAGTCTTAAAATTGCCTTATGAGTACCGAGGGGGGCAGGCGAAGGGGAAATGTACGAACTTTTCGCGTACCCCCCCCCCCCCTCGTGATTGGACACCTTCCATCCGAAAAATCTGAAAAAAATTAT
Source organism: Odontomyia ornata (assembly GCA_963969285.1). Taxonomy (NCBI): domain Eukaryota; kingdom Metazoa; phylum Arthropoda; class Insecta; order Diptera; family Stratiomyidae; genus Odontomyia; species Odontomyia ornata. Next base: position 227,075,293 of record OZ017741.1, read on the forward strand.
GAATGGAGGCCTTAATGAGTACAACAAAAAATACATGAGAAGTCGAAATACATTCAACTTTGTTAGTAATAGTATGATTTATTGATTTTATGTTTTCTTGAATAAAATCTAAACGGTACCCTTAAATTCAGCGAACTGGTGACTATTTATAAGATTAATCTTTTCTGAAAGTTACATGAAGATCGAATAGTATTTAACGAAGTTATAGCGGTTTGAATTTTTCTGTATTACTATGGAACAATATGCCCTGTATTACTATGGAAAGATATGGCTATGGAGCCATATGCGCTTTTTACCGACTTAGACACTACAGCTTTGCTGGGATTTGCATGAAAATTTCAGGAATGATAGGTATCATGAAGATGAATACATACAATTGAAACACGTTGAAGAGTCAGGAGAGAGCTCCTAGCAAAAGGGCTTTGTAACCATTCTAAGATTCGAAAAAAACAGGCCATGAATCGATGATTACAGTACAGAGGAGTAGCCCCTGAAAAAAAATTTCATGAAAGTTCTCTATGAGAGCTTTTCAAAACAGTTCTTGAACTGACAGTTTTTGCTTCAGTGGGGGCACAGGGTGGAAAATACATGAAAAATGTGTTTCCTCCCTCGCGAATGGACACCCGTGATCTTAAAAAATCTGCAAAAAATTATCAAGGGAGATATTTATGGGTATGACTATAACAAAAACCTCAGAAGTCAAAATTCTTTCAACTTTGCTAATAATAGTATGATCCTCGAACATGACATTTTCTTGATTTTATTCGTTACTGGTTACTGCATTTTGATAGTAGAGTACAAAACCCTTCTGACATGAGCATAGGTCTGTCTACTCAACTCGTTTTAATAATGTTCTATGTTACTTAGGACAATCAGATGAAACTAGCGTTATTTGGCTAAAAATACTAAGAATTCAGAAATGACTTTTTGCCAGTTGAAAGTACATATCATCAGCATTATCTCTGTGGCATTAACTCAAAAGCCGCGATTTTCGAATTAAGACGTATTTGTAGCAAATGAGCGAAAAATCATTTTATCATGATTTATTTCTCTCTGATAAAGCGGTTTTACATCTGTACAAATATATCAAGGTAGCACTGTTAGCAATACAGAGCTTTTGATATTATTAAATATTCAATGTTTACGATTGCATTAAGTAAACAGAATTTCACATATCAGATAGTTTCATATACAGAGACATCAGCACATTAATTCAAATGTAGTTCAAAGCGGCTCTCAGTGAAGCTCATAGAAGTGCAGATAGTATGTATAATGAAAGCTTAGCGGCATTATGCACATTGGAAGTAAGAGTTACTCGTATTTTCTGCTCCAAGAGAGCTTCAATCTGTAGTTACACTGCAGCAGTAAATGGTTCTTAAATACGTATGTGATTGATGTTTTCCTCAATGCAATGTGATTGTAGAAAATAATGCTTTTTAAAGTCACATTTGCCACCCATTAGATAGAAGGTCACTTTGTCTTTCATTTTATTTCCTACGATTAAATTCACTTATAAACCTGCATTATCAAACTACGTAAGTGCCTGCATACATCAAATAACTCCATACTGAACCTAATACAGATAAATTCCAGGATCATTAAAATTTTATACAAACTTACTTTTAGGAGCGAACATCCTTTTAAAAAATAAGTACTTCAAAATGGAACGAGAAGTACACTTCCCGAGAAAAGAATAGAAAGGCACTATCCAAAAACTAGAACAGATAAATCACAGAATCCCCGAAGCTCTTCCAACTGTTGAACATTTTATCCATAAAGAAATTTTTACACAACATTGCCAATGTACATACGAGCAATTGATCCTTGCGTTTGTTATTCAATGATCTGATAATTTCACCAATGGTGCCATTACGTTTCCATAATTGAGAGATTCCTCTCAAGTGAAAAAAGTTTCACAAAACGATGAAACCAACGATTTACAACTTTGCTAAGGACGTAAGCTTCAAAAAAAGGATTTGTTGGATACTAGCCAATAGTATTTATTCTTCAGTACAAGTGAAATTTCATCATTCCGTAGTCTAACTTCCAAACGAAATCATGTTGAAGACATTGGAGATACTCGTACATACTTGAATTGAACAAAATGTGAAATATTTTTCAGATAATCGAGAGCTGGTTCATCATACTGATTTTTTTTAAATAATGGAACCATATTATGGTAGTGGGGAAAATTTATCAGGAGCAATTTTCAATATTTGTTGATAAATTGGTAATATTAGGGATGCATTTAAAATTTATTCAGGGCATCTAAATTTAAATGACTGAATCGAATGATACTGTACAAAATTCATCAAGAACTTGTGTAGTGAATCTGTACCCTAGTGTTCGTTTCTTCATATTACAATGCAAGAAACCTGAAGAAATGTTAACTTTATTTAATTATAATTAATTCACTAGCTTTGAAAGCAGGCTTATAAGTTCATTGGTAACTGAATGAATTCGATTCGAGATTCCATGTTGGGCTTTCGGCTTCCTATCGCACGAGTTCTAAAGTGGTGGATAGAATAAAATACCACTCGTGGACCCAAAAGTGACTAAGTTGGAGTGCTGATGACGCTCCACTTAGTATTTACCTGTCATGGAACCATGACAAAAACGTCCAATCTGATTGGATAAACGGCAACGACTATTGCGATGTATAAAGGACTATTCTTTTGGAATTTGGAATGCTAGATCATAAATAATTACTGACATCAAGCCCGTTAAAGAAAGGATCCATGTGATTCGTATCAAGACCAAATTCTTTAATGTCTGGCTGGTCAACTACCACATGCTCACAGAAGACAAAGAAGAGGCAATCAGGGATGTATTTGGCGCATTGCCGTTAAATTACATGAAAATTGTTCAAGGTGACTTCAATGTAAAAACCTACGGAGGAATGGCACATAAACCACAACCGAAGGGCACAATCTTCATGAGACCAGCGGCAATGGATAATGTCTGATAGGCTTCGCTACTAGAAGACGCTTCACAGTAAGCTCCACATACTTTCCGCATCGAGACATCCATAATAACACGTGGTCATCCCCAGATGGTCGCATATTTAATCAGATTGACCATGTTCTCATACAAAAAGGAGCCACCACCAGTATACTCGACATGCACTTATTTTGAGACACTGTCTATGATTCACAGCACGACCACATAAGGGTCAAGTTCCGATGCCGCATCTCCAAGAGCTGTAAACAGGAAAGATCAGCTATCTCAAGATACCAGAGACACAAGCTAAATGATAGCCCAGTAACGTCTGCATCCATGTCAGTGCTGGAAAATCGCATCAACACATCCCAGTCGACGAGAGAAAGTAATCATGATATGAAAACCATGTGGAAGACAGTAAAGAATGCGGTGACAGAAGCGGCCGAAGAAAAAAAACTAGGAGCGACTGGTACGACGAAGAATGCAAAAAAGTGGTTCAAAAAGGAAACAGTCATACAAAGAATGCATTTTGCAACCACTTTGAGCTAAAGAAGAAAACTCTGACGATAAGCCAAAAATATTTGCCGAAGAAAGAAACCATTGACCTTCAATATCAAGATTCAACAGTTAAACGAAAACATGACCCTGCGTGAAGTTAGATCAGCGTATGCCACTATCAGCAACTAAGAGATAACTTCAGTCCACACACAATTCAAAAGGATCAATCATAGGTAACCCAGTCGAAATCAAAAACAGATAGTTTCAATATTTTTAGACGCTATTCTCACGTCCCCAATAATGATTGAAGCTGTGAATATACCAGGAGCAGATCAAGAGGTTCCAGTTTCACCACCAACCAGAGATGAAGTACAGGCAGCAGTCAGAAAGAAGGAGGCACTTGGAACATATAGAATTCCAAAAACTAATATAAAACTAATGTATTACAGGAGAATATCAGGGAGGCTTCCATAGTGGATGGTCTACAATTGGCCAAATATTCTCACGTGAGTAGGTGCTCGAAAAGTTCTGGGAATATAACATCGATGTGCACTGTTTTTGTAGACTTCAAGCAAGCATATGGCAGTATCAAAAGAAACACACTGTATGAAATAATGCTCGACTTTGGCGTCCCAACAAAACTAATTAGCATGCTCAAGGTCACGGTACTAAGTCCAGAAACCTAGGTCAAGCTAAACAGTGAACTAAGAGACAGCTTCATAGTGAAATCAAGCTTAAAATAAAGTGATGGTCTTGCCCCAGTGCTCTTTACTATTGCAATGGAATATGTCATCAGGAAGACGTCATATGCAACCTCTGGTACACTAATGTTGAAGTTCACACAATTGGTAGCATATGCTGATGACCAAAAATTATGGCACCTTCAATCTAAAATGTCAAAGAAACTTAAAATCTGAGGGAAATGGAATCAGCCCACGATTCAATGAAAATAAAACAGAATTCATGACTCGGACGAGGAAGAAAATTGCAGTTCAACAAAACCTGGCTATAGCCTCAAATGTGTGGATAATTTTGTTTACCTTGGAGCCATTCTGAATAGTAGAGGCACCGAGAATGGTGAAATTGGTCACCACATGAGCACTGCAAATAAGGCCGATAGCTCCGCCGTTCCCATTCTAAAGTCCTGTCCCTGCGGGGCGGAGTTTTTCCAGTACGATGGAAGGTGGCAAGGTTTGTGCTAATCAGCAAGGGGAAGAAAAATGCCGGATCACCGTCTGCATATCGCCCGTTATGCAAACTAGACGCGACTGAGAAAATGGTCGAGAAAATCATCAAGGGAAAACTCACTGATGCAATTCGTACTACTGGGGACCTATCTCGTCAAAAGTACGGGTTTTAAGCAGGACGCTCCACCATTGATGCGATTGTAGAGGTGGTGAGCGTGGTCCAAAAGGCAGAGGCATGTAGCCACGTCAAGCGACGGACCGTCCTGTTGGTGACATTTGACGTTACGAACCTCTTTATCTCCGATAGATGGGTGGATATTCTGCATACGCTGGAAAACCCTTTTCAAGATCTAATACGGCTTTGGAGGGACTCCCTGAAGAACCAAAGCCTATTCTACGACACAAGATCAGGCCAACAAAGCATGGAAGTTACATCGGATATTGCTCAGGGATCTATCCTTTGGTCCAGACATTTGAAACGTGCCATACGAAGGGCTACTGAGACTGGATATGCCAGATGATTGCATGGCAAAGTCGTTTGGAGGAAGCAAAAACTGGGTGGTGGACGAATTGCTAATCCCAATGAAAAGCTAGCATTCTTTGGAGAGTGCCGCCCCCGTACCCATGAGAACTCCCGTAGGGGAAATGCCGGTCGAAAGGAATGTTCTTGGACGCTAGTATTCTTTGAAGGAGACCACGCTCACCGACCTGAATAAATGGAGGACACCGTAAGGCTCTTCCTGGGATGATAAGTAACTAACTGAATCTGGACAACGAACTTGAATTTATGCTTTGGGCTGGTGGATATGATGGTTTCGACCTAGTTGCTTTGCACAGTAGCATCGAGGTAACGCTTGTGCGTGAATGGCTCCAATTCAAGTATCATACCGTCTCCATCCTGGTGAAAACTTGGCAGGCCTCGGAGTCCGCTGAAAGTTCGCACCATTGGGTTGGTAGTAAAGGTTCGGTTGAGACGGACTCCCGATTAGCGCTGGTCTGGCCCTGAGCACTCGTCCCCATAAAAGCTTGTGCCGACTCTCGCATCGCCTCCCTGCTCTGAAAGATAATCATGGGACCAAAAAGGCAACTACCTACATGAACGGAGATAGCAGCTCCATGGATCCAGTAAGGCTACAGCAACTTAAACTAAAAATCCTAAAAAAGATCAAAAGGATAAAAAAAGTAGGCAGAAATAACAATGTTAACGACGCAACCAGCGACTGGAGCCACGATGTTCACAGCATTTCAAGAACAGTACTAACGATGACGAAAACGACGATGATAAATACAATAACAGTAAAGGTGGGCAAAAAAGTGAGATTAACAGACAGTCTTGTCTAGACTGAGATTCCTGCGACCTTCGGACGCAGAATAAAAAGTAATGCAAATGCTAGAACATCCTAAAAAGGGAGAGCGAGAAACTCTGCAGGGCGCACTAGATACTCAAGCGGTGGGGCAAAATATAAAAAAACATCACGAATTCGATAGTCATTGCTGCAATCGCTACCAAAGCGGCCAAATCAAAATAATAACGAACCATCCTGAAGTTCACAAAGAGATTACGGCAGGAAAAGAAAGGAGTTACCAGCTAAATGAAGATCTGTTGTGTGATTTCACCGCCACCGTTGAAAATGTGGCGGAAGTACCGTACTCAGAAAGAGAAGCCGATAACCTCTCCTAAGAAAAGTGGTCGCAAAGTACGATTGCCGGCTTGTGCAAGTAGCGAGAGATGTACTTAAAAGAATAAAGTCTGCATGCTACTTGCAAAAAGTCAGAAAAGGTGTAAAGAATGGGCACCTTGAACTAGAAGAGCTCTTAGACCACATAGGGCATTATCGGAAGAGCTGGTTAATAGCTGGAGAGGAGCAGAAGGCCAAAGATGAGCGGAGGCTACAGAAGCGCTGAGGCCTAAGCCTAAAAGGCAGTTGCAGATAGCTCCACCATCAAACATTAATAAAAGAACACCGTTCAGCCCAATTAAAGGAGATTAACATAAAAGAAGGAAGAAAGGAGCACTTGATGGGCGTGGAGCGCTAAATCAGGGGTTCCATACAGTGCTGCCTAATAGGAACGAAGTACGCTGCAAAGAAAAGGCACCGGAAAATTAAATTCGCCCGGACGTCCAATAAGGAAGAAGGCCTTATGCAAAACAGAAGAGAAAAAAGCCCGAAGAAGACCCTGGTAGTAGGAACTGGTCGTAAAACCCCTAGATAGCCGATCCTACACAGAAAAGCTGTGAAATATCAGGGAAAATGTAAGGCCCAAAGACATGAGCACTGCTATTGAAGCATTATGACCAACGCGACCGGGCCACATACTGGTCGAATTCAGGGCAGAGGCCGACAGCAAAGAAGCATTCTGCGATGCAGTAAAGAAGGTCCTTGGCAAAAGTGAATCTATAGCCTCGCTTAAGCCGATGGCAGCAATCGAAATAAGAGATATTGACTGTGTCACAGATCTGGCCAAGGTAGAAGAGGCCATCAAAAGGGAGTTCACTAGTGTGGGCAGGATCAAAGCAAGGCTGATACCAGACAACCATAGAGGACAACGCATGGCCATCATTGACTTGACCGAAAAAGACGCCGAACAATTGCTGAATAAGGGTAACTTAAGAATAGGGTGGGTTGTCTGCAGGATATAGTGGAGAGCATCGCTTCTACAGTGCTGCAAATGCCTTGGCTATGGTTACACCACACAAGTATGCTAAGGACCCGATAGGAGTTTTCCTATGTTACGAATGTGGTGAAATGGGACATAAAAGAAAGAAGCTTACATAGGAAGTACACTGTAACCTTTGCAAAGATGCTGATTCAAGTTTACGTCTTAGGCGAAAAGTGGGATCAGAGAAATATCGGGTCTTCTAGGAAACTCTAGCTAAAGACAAAATCAGAACTTCGATGACCCGCATCCTGCAAATAAACCTACACCGCAGTACAACTGCCCAAAACCTGCTCGAGAAGTTTGTGGGGACATGAAAGCCGACATTTTGCTGCTGAGTGAGCAATACCAGGAAAAAGGAAAAGTTCGGCATCGCGGTATCCTGCTGAAACTGATACTGCCACCATCGGGGTTTGGAACAGTGATTTCCAGGTGGAGACCTGAGGATGGGGGATGGTTTTTTGTGGGCTCGGTGCTCAGGGACAACCTTTTTTAGTGTCTACTTAACGCTAAATGGACCGATATCATCTTTACAAGCCAAGCTGTATGCTTTGGAGGGTGCTGTCTCGAACGCAGATGGCATCGCTAAAGTAATTGAATGGGGCTTGCCTCAACAGATCGGCAGGGAAAACAAGTCCTAGAAATGGCAGCCAGGATGGCACTCGTGATACTTAGCACCGTAAACATGCCAACTTTTCGTCCTATTGGCTGCGAAGGTACCATACTGGACGTGACATTCATCTTGGAGTCTTTAGTATGGAGGATACAAAATTAGAAAGTATCAGAGAAGTACGCAGCCAGTGATCATCAGTGCATTCTGCTTGAGGTCAGTGATGTTGTCTCTCAATCTTCATCAATTGGGTGGAACATCGGAAGAATGGACGTTAAGAGGTTCATCAAGGTGCTCATGGCAGGTGCTCCACTGTAGGGTGATTCACAGGGGACAGAAGAATTGGGGGCTTAAGACGTAGTGAACTCAACTATGAGCATCACCAGGACTACTTGAAATGCTTCTATGCCCCATTGAAAACCCCAGCACGGTAAGTTCCCAGTGTACTGGTGGTCCACAAAAATTGCTAAAAAAAAGTGGCACAAGCTTCGGCATGAGGCTCAAGGGGAACAGAATCGTGACGTAGCATGCAACCGCGTAGCACCATATAAGTTAGCCAGGAAATGCCTTCGCAAATTGATTAACATCAACAAGGCTCACTGCTAGCAAGATCCAGAGGGCAATGTTAACAAGGATCCGTGGGGCCTTGGCTACAAGCTAGTTATGTGGAAGATTGGTGCCCTACGGATGCCTTGAATACATGATGCAGAAAAGACGGACGAGTAGTGCAGGCACTTTTCTCCGCTCATTCCGTTGCTATTGACGCTGTCCGCGGTGTAACAGCAATCGAGTGTCCGCTCTTTACACAGCTGGAGCTGAAATAGGCAGTCCTTTCGTTGAAAGCAAACAAGGCTCCAGGTCCAAATGGTATTTCAGCAACTTGTATATCACTATTGTCCTGACTTGCTGTTCAGAATATTCAACGCCTGGCTACGAGATGATGGAAGGTGGTGAGACTTGTACTGTTCAGCAAGGGGAAGGGAAATTTCGGCTCGCCATCTGCAAACCATCCATTATGCCTGCTGGACACTCCTGGGACAGGGCTAGAGAAACTCATCAAGAGAAGACTCGCTGATGTGATTCGTGCTGCTTAGGACACATCTCCTTGGAAGTACGGATTTAGAGCAGAGCATTCCACAATTGATGTAATTGCAAAGGCGGTAAGCATGGTCTAAAAGGCAGAGACATATAGCTGCACTAAGCGATGGATCGTCTTGACGTTAGGATTGCCTTCAACTCGGCTAGGTTGGTGGATATTCTGGATAAGCTTGAAAGGCCCTTTTCAAGTTCCAAAATATCTAATACGGCTTCTGAGGGACAACCTAAAGCACGGAAGCCTGCTTTACTGCACGATACAGTGCCAACGAAGGATGGAAGTGACATCGGATGTTGTTCAGGGATATATCCTTGGTCCAGACCTGTGGAATATGTCTTACTCTTGATCAGCTATGGGGATGATATTGCGACTCTGGTCACTGGACGCACCATTAAATAAGTGCAACTTAGGCTAGGTATGATAATGCACAGGAGAAAATCTAACTTCTCATCTTGATAAAAAATAGAATCTTTAGAGTCAAGATAATCAGTATTGAAGGCATACTGATCGAATTGAAGCCAGCGGTGAAGTACCTGGGGCTACTGATCGACTCAAAAATGAGTTTCTCTGAGCAAATCAGAGCAACAGCTAAGATAGCTGCTTCAGAAGTATCGGCTTTGAGTCGACTTATTGGTAACGTACGGGGACGGAGCCTAACAAGAAGATGGCTCTTGATGAGTGGTATAGGGTCATTGCTACTATGCGGAGCAGAGATATGGAGTGACGCTCTCAGTAAGGAGGTATACCGTAAACGTTTGACACAGGTACAGAGAAGAGGTACACTGAAGTCTGCATCTTCATATCCGACAGTCTCTGATTTGGCGGGGAGAGTTATTGCAGGCGTGAAACCTCTTGCCTTTCTTGCTAGAGAGCACCACACTATTTACTTGCATTGAAACGAGTATGCAAGGGAGACAGTTGACCGTTAGGAGAGACAGCACTCACCCAACGATTGACATCAGTCTTGGATGTATTGCACGGAGGGAAGGTGAGCTCGTCCCTCATCCTAGATGTAAGACCCTGGCCAAATCAAATGCATGGCGAGACTGACTTCTATTCGTCCCAGCTTTTGAGCAGGCATGAGTATTTTCAGTCTTACCTGCGCAAGATTGGGAAGCCGCGGTCCCCCAATTGTTGGTTTTGCCCAGAAGAGGAAGATGATAAATGCCACACATGTTTTACGTGCAAAAAATGTGATTCTATCACATAACTCTATAACATAAACATGTGGTTCCCTCACATAATCCTATAACATAAATTGGTCACGTATATATCTCATTTGATGGGGAAATCCATGCAAATTATGTGTGCATGAGTTTTCCACTCAAATAGGAAATATATGGCTACGTCTAGGTTTGGATCTTGATCCGGTTCGGAGAATGCGAGGGGCACCACCTCCATCAGGATGCCCCACTCTTATTTGTGGGCCATAAGGATATTTGGTAACAACGATGTCTCCGCCAATCCGTCCGTTTTTGGTCGGCCCAATTTGTCCTTTGAACAAACATAGCAACTCTTGGTGGGTTACCTCGTACTCGACACCAGTTGATCGGAATTCGATCTTTTTAATTCGAAAGTGCGAAATATTTTTGTAGTGGGTCCTTGTGCTAGGGGGAAAGAACCCACCCCGTGACATCCCCAATGCTAGCCTGCCAGCGCATTCACGCGTCCCCAGACAAGGCCAATCTCGGCAGATACTACCATCCTCTTCCGCCGAGGCAGCTAACCATCGCTGCAGTCCTTCACGGAAATTATCTACCCACTTCACTATAATTCTAAAAGATAAAAGGAACTTACAGCAGCCGAGGACGTCATGGCCGGTGAATCGCTTGTCTGGCGATTCCTCTCCGTCCTCCTGCTAGGGGATGGATCCCTCAGCTTGGTGCCACATGACGTAACAAAACGGACCTGGTTCGAAGTAATGTGTCAAACGGTTGCAGGCCAGGTTTTCGGACTAACAGGAGAGATGTTTAGTATATAATCCATTCATTTCCAAGCATAGAAATCCCACACTTTGTGCATAAAAAAAATGATTCATTTTTGGAGCAAGAATATTCTAATGTGCAACATAATAGGAATAATTGAATTTGCGAGGTATGCGAGGAGTTTGGATGCGTTTGTTGTTTGATAATTTGTTATTGATCTGATGGCATCATTTGCAACACACGAACTTCCTTAATCATTTTCGCAAAGAAACGGCTGTACGAGTAAGTTTCTTTATTTTGGCTCAGTGATAATACGCAGTTGTGGAATGATTCGATGTTGCGGCCTTTTTGGTTAATTCACTAGCCAGAGTGTACACAGTGATAACATACAGCTGCGGACTGTTTTCAGTTGTCTATAGTAGGCTTCTTGTAGATCTAATGTGCCCTTTTTGATACTTTTACTATCCTAGCTCATTAGCCAACATCTTCATCGTCCTTTGCGGTGCCAGTTATATTGGGCCACGTTTCCTTGCTATGACCTCTGTAATAACGTAGGGATAATTCATAGGTTCTTCAGTACGCGAAACTCGCTGTTCCTGATTTCGAATTCCCCATCAATCCCATATATTTCACTTGATGTGAAACCAGTTGATCGTTGAACTCATGTGAGATAGTATATCATTGGGTTTCACGCATCAACATATAAAATGGCTGCTATTAGGATTATTATGATCGACTGACACCATTGTTGAGAAAGCGACGGTACAAATTGAGCTCCTAGTTATTTGTCTTGTTTCGTGACCACTGGCGGTTCCTTACTATTCCTGAGTTATTATTTTATTTAAAACTAATTCTTATTTATTACAGTAATGATTTCATTTTTAAATAAAATCAAAATACAACTCTTTGCAAACCCCAAGTTGCAGATAATTTTTATTTGAATTGGCCGTGGCTGAAGGGCTTCCATTCTGAACACGACTTTTGGTTTCCCTTGCGGTTTAGGTAATAATAGTTGAAGGAGTGTTTCCTTCGACATTCAATCCATCCCGTAAAAGGGTCTTGATGAGAACTTTAAGGATGAAGTATCTAAAGGGCGGTAAAGGTGTTAAGGGGAGCAAGGCGTGTGAAAATGTGTGGAAAATTTATTTCCCTCTATCGTTTGGATCGTTGAGCTGAGCAACTTGGAGAAACTGTATACGATTTTTATAATTTCAAGCGCTAAAATATCGCCGGAGTAAAAATTTGGTAAGCTTTGTTAGTAATAGTGTGATTTGTGAATTTCAAAGTTTTGGCCATGAAATTTAAAGTAGGTTTTTAAATTTGCCAAAAATACATATATAGCCGTTTCAATGATGGATCCCGAATATCCTGGAATCAAATGAAAATCATGATACGAGCAATAGAGTTATTGCCGATTGAAAATTTTAACAATTACAGCAACAATGATATGTGATACTAGGAAGATTGGCGATTTTAAGCTGCCTAAACACTGCCAATATGTTCAAATTTGATGAAAATTTTAAAAATGGCTTGTAATATTGATATATTCTTACAACTACTCAAACAACGAGATCAGTAACCCGCAAAAAATTATGGCAAATTTAAATACACGATAACCACATATTACTTGACCGTAGGCAACTACAATCTTGAAATTGTGGATAATTTGGTATACCTTGGGGCCAACCTGAATAGAAGGGGTATCAAAAAGGACTATATTGGACGCAGCATAAATGGTAAATAAAGCCTGTTTCTTCGTTCTTCCTCATCTAATGTCCAGATTTATGCACACGAAAAATAAGCTCCACATTCACAAAACACTGGTTCAACCTGTGTTGTTATATTGAAGTTAAACATGGCCCTGACTAGTGAATCCAAAAAGGCTATTTGAATGCAAAGTACTTCGGAAAATCTACGGTCCAGTGAATCAAGGAACAGAGTGGAGACTTCGTTACAATGATGAGTTGGTTAAATCATTTGACAACCCATTTCTTTCCTTTTCATACTCGTAAAGTTAAGTAAATTAGAATGGGCCATGTATAAAGAATGGAAGAAAACCGACTACTCAAATAACATTAACGCGTAGAGCTTACGTCCAGCGGGAAGGCCAAGGGCTCGATGGAAAGACACGCTAGAAGCTGACAGCAGATCTTTGTTGGGAGTAAACAATTGAGGGGCCAGATCGCAGAACCATGGTGATTCGAGGAGATTAATCCTGGAGGCCAAGGCCCGGCTTGGGCTGTCGCGCTACAAATGATGATGATACGTATGTAAAGTTGCTATTTGTAGGACAATGTTTGATTTGCTAATTTATTTACAAAATTTTTTTGGCAGAAGCACCACTTCTTGCTACTCTTTCACAAATATATTTGCGGTAAGGATTGTATACATGTTGCCTATTCGATATGTATTATATCTTATGGTGAAAGTTACGTGGGCCAGTGAATTATAATTGTTAATATGTAGAATTTTTTCATAATTCTTTAACTTATGACTTTTTTATTGGTATTGTTGCAACGGAGCAAGGCTTAGCAGCAAAAAAGGCAACTGTTTCGTATGAAATTCAGCAACAAAGAGAGATTTATTCAAAAAATATTTGTTACAAGCAGCAGTAATTTTCGTATTTAGATGTTTGCGTAAGGGCGTGTGAGTTAATAACAACACACATTAGTGTAAACATTATTATAGACTACAATTACATTTCAATACTCCCACTTAATTAAGATTATTTTAACAATTTAATTACAATTCAGAAATATATAATACGAATCATATCAAATTTTAGCAGATAATTTGAAATTTAGTTTTGAATTTACGATAATTTAACTCAGTTTGTTCAATTTCATTTTCAATTTACATTTTCAAAAGAAATGAAACCCATCTGAGTTGCCCAAAATGGATGTTTTATCACTCGAACTGCTTTCGTTAAGACGTCCGCTATCATTTCGCTTGATGCAACATATTCAACAGTGATCAACGAGGACGTTACACACTGCCAAATATAATAATGGCGAACTTCAATGTGTTTAGCACCCACTAGACATGAGTCATTTTGGGAAAGAAAAATCGCTGACTTGTCGCACTTGATGAAAAAAGGATGATCATGACAAATGGAAAGCTCTCGTCCAAATTTAGTTAGCCAAATGGCTCGGCCGTGCTGCCTCCGTTTGCGCCATATATTCTGCCTCGCAGCTCCATCAAGCGATTGTGCGCTGAATTGCAAAAATTGAAATAATAGCCTGTACAGGATTTTCTTTGGTCGATATGGCTCGCCCAATCTGCATGACTGAATCCATTTCCTTTACTGCGAAATTTCAATTTATAGTCAATAGTATATTGTGTAATGATTTTATGTCTAAGTCCGAACGAGGAACCGACCTCTCATCGGTTCTAGACGTTAAGTCTGAGTACTGCCAACGGATGGTACCAACCGGTCAACCAATCCGTGCACCATAATCCATTTTCACGGTGGCTGCTTGTCGGCCAGCTAGATCGGAGAGGATTTCGGTCACGGGTCTCCAAATGGATTACGCTCATCTACAATTTTCAGCCACCAATAAACGCCCGTTCCCAAACGCGTCACAAAACACAATTCATACGGAGAAGGAACCTACTTTACGTTACTCCGTATTTCTTCATTCAATCAGGCAAAGAACAACAATCTAATCTTTACTTCACGTTCCCGAATTTCCCGACGCGGTACCGAAAAATATACTACGCTAACTCAAACCCGACGAAAGCTACGTTAAGGAAAAGGCAAAACCAACAAAGGTACCGCGCGCGACGCGAAACCGACCTCAGCGGATTTTCTCAAACCCTACCCTCGCGACGGCATACTTACCATGCACTCTACTTCCCGCTGAAAGAAGGGACAACTGGAAAGGAAAGTCGTAGTTAAAGTTTAGCAATCCATATTATTTCATAAATTTCCAAAACTAAAATTTAATCTTAAAACATTTTGCTTATAAAAATCTTTTCATATCATATGGTAATTAATTTAATGTTAAATAAACTATATCCTACATGACAGCAAGGCACATTCGTGAAAGAGAACAAAAATACGACAGTTCTTACTTTTCTCTAAAAAAAATAAGTTTTAATTCTGCAAAATCTTAAACGGTTTTAACCATCATTGATTGGTCCCACCAAAATGGTATAGATATAAACCTAGCAACTAGTCATTTATCTTAATCTCTTCTTTCTTAATGATTGTTACTTATACAAGAATTTTTTTGTCTTTGGACTGGATTTATGTCTTCTATATATAACAGAACGTATAAATATTTTGGTTGTTTTTCGTGTCTAAAAAATTTTGAAATAGTTTAAACGCTTGAATATTTGTTTCACAGTACCCATTTAATTGCAATTTAATAGGTTTTTTTGTGGATCGATAGGGTAACAGCTTATTTTGTTTTTTAGGCCGCCTTTCATCTTATTCGAAGGCACAATTGAATAAGAACATTTAAGTTTGAATTTAATAGTTCGTTACTTGCGAGGGATCAAAAGCACTGCCAGTTTACTCAGACCCAAAAATGAAGTAACCAACCTACATGACGTCATAGTAGGAACTAACCACAACTGATTAATAAGTATAAGACAACTCAAGAGTTCTAAAAGCCAAGTCTCTATTGTGAGGTCGTGCAACAGATTCGAGGCCTGGATGAAGGGTATGTCAAATGGTATAGACAGATCTGTATTGAAATCGATCAATCTATTTGAGATTTTGTTAGCATTGATTTTTTTGTTTAGGTTTAGGATATAAGATCTTAAAAATATATAAAACTATTTAAAAGCCGTCATAATTCAATAAATTTGGAAAACGTTGTTGAAATAGTAGTTAACTCTTGATTTCGTTTTCAATCTCTGTACGCTTGGAGGCTTTGTTAAAATCTCTACGACTCTCTGCTGACGCGGATTTCAATAGACATTTAAAATGCTTAACTATTTGGGAAATTCTGAGTGAATAATTGCCCAGAGATTCAAGTCAAAAGTGTAATGGATAATTAATTGAATGCTGATGATTTTTACAAATCTTCGGAGAGTGTTCCAACGGGTTTTGTGAACCTATCAATGCAGTCAACTAAGAGGCTTCAACACTCACTGAGGAACTTGCCTGTGTAACTCATCTTCTTAACGATTGGAAACCGTTTGCGAAATTGGAGAGCATTTAATTAACACTTGTGCAATATAAAAAAAATGGAAACTCTCATATTATTTAAAATATAAAACGTTAACATGCAATGTAAATCTGTAGAGAGTTAACTTTATGATTTTTTTAACGCGCTGCCGATGGGAATTTAATATTTTTGCAATCGCACACCATTTCATTTATGATTTAATTAACTAAGTGTCAAACATTAACTAAAATAAATACTATAAAGGGTATAAATTGAAAGTAATCAATTTATACCCTTTATAGTATAGGCTCTCTTATCTTCGTAATTCAGTACTGAAGTTATCATGTCAATCCGTTTCTGTGGAACTCGATTGATCGACTGATGCAACATAATTGAACCGAACCATCACGACGATATGGAAAAATGCCGATTCGTGCATCCATGACGGGCACTCATTTTGACGAATTGAACAACACTCTTGCTAATTCAACAGAACAATTCAAGGCAATATCGGCAAATATTCTTTACGTCCGCAATTTCCACAAAACCAACTCAAACAATGTCTGTCTGTGAGGCCCACAACAAATTCTTGCGAAATCAAGTTAACATTCAACTTGAAATTGTCTACCTTCGCTTTGCACTGCAAATTATTTTGCACCTTGGTAACTGATCAGTCACAAAAAAAACAAATAAATATTTTGATTGAACGGCGATAGTCGTAAATGTCCAATAAGGTAAATAATTAGATTATTCACACCTTTGGAAGTCAATTTGAGGTTATGTTTATATGATGTGTTACGCATCGGAAAACTTCATGCAATTTACAAATATCCTTTCACAGTACACTGTTTCAATATAGCTAGAATATTTTAATCATCCAGCACTAATGCAAATATGATGAAATTCATTATCCGAGCCGAACAAATATCCAAATCCACAGTTTGGTGGCAGATTGTTCATTCCTTTCGGGGTCAAGAGATCTTAATTGCCAAACACACAACTGGAATACCTTCTCGATGGCTTGTGTCTCTGCAGCTCTGACGAAAGCGGCCAACAATCCAGCAAAAAGTGGTCCATATTCGTCCATTTAGTTATGATCGGATGCCCTAGGAGGTGATGGGGATGGAATGTATGCAGCTTGCAGCGATGGCGACTGTGTTGGATGCATTTATTCAGATTTGATTATAATTTGGATCGAACGGAATATCATACCTTTGAATCCGCTCACACACTTCCTACTTTTGGTATGCTGAGCTTGGTAAATATGCTGCTTAAATTACTTTCGTCGATCTTGTCAATTGTTTGCCTTCGAGTAGATAGCAGCCGCGCGACTCACTACACACACTCTACTGCTATGTGGCTGTCCATTTTCCTTTTGACATCCCACGACAAAATTGACGTGGGATGTGCAACCGTCACACCCAACATGAAAAAACGAGCCACATAGCAGCAAGGTGTGTCACTCAGCGACGTCGCCTGATTCATTACAATTGTAAGTGCATTGCCGTAACAGATATTGTATTGGCTCACGTCTCCCACAGCAAATGCAACATCCGGGCATGTTGCTTGGACCAAGTAAAGTAAGGAACCCACAGCAGCTTGGTAAGGAATTTTCGACACCGTTTCCTTCACATCTTCGGATTTTGGAGCGATGTGCTTTGACAAACGTTGATTTGGATCTGAAGGTGTGGATATTCCGTTGCAATTCGACATATTGATCCACTCCAGAATTTCTCTAGGATAATATTCTTAGTTCAAATAATAGTTCCCGTCCTCTTGATCATAAGTGACACAAAAACCAATACAATTTTTTAACTTACCCAAGTCTTTCATTTTAAATTTTTGAGAGGAGCGTTTTTTTAATGCTTACTTTGCAGATTCATCTTTCAATAATATAAGCAAATTGTCGACATAAACATATACTATTAATATACGAATATTTTCGGATTTTTTAACGTAGACACATGGATCATTTATTGAACGAGTTAGCCCAAAATTCTTTAAAGCATCATCTAGTTTTAGATTCTATTGACGTCCACTTTGTTTTAAGCCATACATTGACTTTTTAATTTATAAACACGCGAAGATGCATCATTTGCCCCTTGTGGTTGATCCATGTAAATATCCTCTTTTAAATCTTCTTCAAGGAAAGCCGTCACTACATCCATTTGATCGATTCTAAATTTGTATCTAGCCACAGCTGCTATTAATAATCGTGGTAAAATTTATCTCATGACCGGTGAAAATGTTTCATTATGATCGATTCCATGTAGCATTCTGTGACGCAGTAAAGAAAGTCCTCGGCAAAAGCGCAACTATAGCCCCGCTCGAGCCGATGGCAACGATCGAAATACGGGACATTGACTGCGTGACGGATCTGGCCGAGGTAGAAGAGGCCATCAAAAGGGAGTTCCCTAGCGTAGAAAGGATCAAAGCGAGACTGACACCAGAAAACAACAAGAGACAACGCATGGCCAAGGTTGACTTGACCGAAAAGGACGCCGAACAATTCCTGAACAAGGGCAAAGTACGAATAAGGTGGGTTGTCTGGAGGATACGGCGAAGAGCAACGCCTCTTCAATGTTTCAAATGCCTTGGTTATGGTCACACCACACAAGTTTGCAAAGGTCCCGATAGGAGTTCCCTATGTTACAAATGCGGTGGAATAGGACATAAAAGAAAAGAGTGTACGAAGGAGGCACACTGTATTCTTTGCAAGGATGCTGATCCATAACCTGATTTTGGCCACGTCTTGGGATCAGGAAAATGCCGGGTGTTCCAGGAAGCCCTAGCCAAGGCCAAATCAGAGCTTCGATGACCCGCATCCTGCAGCTAAACCTACACCGCAGTTAAACCGCGCAAAATCTGCTTGAGCAGTTTGCGAGGGACATGAAAGCCGACTTCTTGCTGCTGAGTGAGCAACGCCATAGTAAAAGTCCTGCATTATGGTATTCTGATGAAACTGGTACTGCCGCTATCTGGGTTCGGAACAGTGACTTTCAGGCGGAGAGTTGTGGACGGGGGGATGGTTTCGTGTGGGTTCGGTGCTCAGGGATCACCTTCTTTAGTGTGTACCTAGCGCCTAACGAATCGATATCATCTTTCCAAGCCAAGCTTAATGCTTTGGAGGGCGATGTTTCGAACGCAGAGGGCAAAGTGCTCGTTGGGGGTGACTTCAACGCTAAAGCAATCGAATGGGGCATGCCTCAGACGGATCCGTGGGGAAAACGAATCCTGGAAATAGTGGCCAGGACGGCGCTCGTCGTACTAAACTCCGGAAATACGCCGACTTTCCGCCGTATTGGCTGTGAGGGAACCATACCGGACGTGACATTCGCCTCGGAGTCCTTGGTACGAAGGATACACAACTGGAAAGTATTAGAGGACTACTCAGCCAGTGATCATCAGTGCATTCTGCTTGAGATAAGTGATGCTGTCTCCCGACGTCCGTGCTCTCGGCCTTCCACAACTGGATGGAACATCGGAAGGATGGACGTCGAGAGGTTCGTCAAGGCTCTCACAGCAGGTGAGCCGCTACAGGGAGCTTCGGAGGGGACGGAAGAACGGGCAGCTGAAGACGTGGTGAACTCTACTATGAGCATCATTACGACTGCTTGCTGCACTTATATGCCCCGTCGAAGACCCCGGCACGGCAAGCCCCCAGTGTACTGGTGGTCAACTGAAATCGCTGAAAAGTGAAGGGAGTGTCACAAGTTTCGACGTGAGGCTCAACAGGTGCGGAACCCTGATGAGGCATGCGAGCAGGTGGCAGCATATAAGTCGGCCAGGAAATGCGTTCGCAAGTTGATCAACAGTAGCAAGGCTCGCTGCTGGCAAGACCTAGTGGAGAATGTGAACAAGGATCCGTAGGGCCTTGGCTACAAGCTGGTCATGGGGAAACTTGGTGCCCTACGGAAGCCTTGTATACATGACGCGGAAAAGATGGACGCGATAGTGCGGGGACTCTTCCCCGCCCATCCCGTCCGTGTTGACGCTGTCCATAGTGAAACAGCAGTACACTCTTCACACAGCTGGAGGCAGTTCTCTCATTGAAAACGAGGAAGGCTCCAGGTCCAGATGGTATTCCAGCCATCTGAATACCACCCGTTATGCATGCTAGACACGGCTGGGAAAGTGCTAGAGAAACTCATCAGGGAAGACTCACTGACGCGATTCGTGCTGCTGGGGACCTATCTCCTCGGCAGTACGGCTTTAGAGCAGGACGTTCTACCATTGATGCGATTGCAGAGGTGGTGAGCGCGGTCCAAAAGGCAGAGGCATATAGTCGCACCAAGCGACGGATCGTCTTGTTGGTGACACTCGACGTCAGGAATGCCTTCAACTCCGCTAGATGGGTGGATACTCTGGATACGCTGGAAAACTCTTTTCAAGTTCCAGAATATCTAATACGGCTTCTGAGGAACTACCTAAAGGAACGATGCCTGCTCTACGACACGATCTATCCTTGGTCCGGACCTGTGGAACGTGTCTTACGACGGGCTACTGAGACTTGAGATGCCAGATGAGTCGCGCTTGGTCGGCTATGCGGATGATGTTGCGGCTCTGGTCGCCGGACGCACCGTTGAACAAGCGCAACTTAGGTTAGGTATGCTAATGCGCCGAGTGAGGGACTGGATGACTGCTCGCGGGCTCAGTTTAGCACTGGAGAAAACCGAAGTGGTCATCTTGACAAAAAAGAGAATCCCTAGAGTAAGGATGATCAGTTTTGGAGATATACAAATCGAATCGAAGCCAGCGGTGAAGTACCTGGGGCTACTGATCGACTCGAAGCTGAGTTTCTCTGAGCAAATCAGGGCAACGGCTGAGAAGGCTGCTTCGGGAATATCGGCCCTGAGTCGACTTATGGCCAACGTAGGGGGACCCAGCCCATCAAGAAGACGCCTCTGGATGAGTGCTGTAAGGTCAGTGCTACTGTACGGAGCAGAGGTATGGGGTGACAGTCTCAGCAAGGAGGTATACCGGAAACGTTTGGCACGGGTGCAGAGAAGAGGAGCACTGAGAATTGCATCTTCGTATCCAACAGTCTTCGACTCGGCCGTGAGAGTGATTGCAGGCGTGAAACCTGTCGCCCTCCTTTCTAGAGAGCACCACCCTATTTACCTGCGTCGAAACGAGGATGCGAGGAAGATAGTTGTCCGCGAAGAGAGACAGCGCTCACTCAACGATTGGCAGCAGTCTTGGGTGAATTGCACGAAGGGAAGGTGGACTGCACGCCTCATCCCGGATGTGAGACCGTGGCTAAATCGAAGGCATGGTGAGACTGACTTCTATCTGACGCAGCTTTTGAGCGGGCATGGGTGTTTTCAGTCTTACCTGCACAAGATCGGTAAGTCACGGTCCCCCGATTGTCGGTTTTGCTCAGGAGAGGAGGACAATGCCTGTCACACATTTTTTGCGTGTACCAAATGGGCCAGGCTGTGGAGAGAACTCTACAGGGAGACGGGGGAGCTCACCCCGGATAATATAGTAGCGGTGATGCTCGAATCGGTTGACAAATGGAACCAGGTGGCACATTATGCTCGGGCAGTCCTTAAAATATAAAAGGGACTCACAGCAGCCGGGGGCGCTGGGGCTGGGGGGATCGCTCTTCTGGCAATTCCTCTTCCCCTCCCGCTAGGAAAGGGATTCCCCAGCTTGAAGGCGCTCCACGGCGTAACAAAACGAGACCTGGCCCGAAGTAATGTGTAAAACGGTTCCAGCCTGGGTTCTCAGGTTGACAGGGGAGGTGTTTAGTGGGTAGTCCAGTCGCGCATGGGAGTCCCACACTCTATGCATAAATAGCATTCACCTCCCTACCACAAAAAAAAATGTATTTGTGAACAGCCTTTAGCTACCAAACGATCTTTGAATCTTAATACTTCATTTTGACAATCTATCTTGTTTTGAATGCCTATCTTCTTTCTAGCTGGTAAATCAACTTATTCCTAAGCATCGTTTTCAGCTAGAAAGTTAAGTTCGTTATCAACAGCTTCCTTCATCTGGATTTGATATTCGCTGTTCAAGGCTCCGTCCAGTGGAATGGGATCATAATTCATAGTTATATTTTCATCCTTCACCAAATTTGCGGAATTTTGATTTAATAATCGTTCTGAACACCTTATCCCATCAATATTGACACTTTCATCTGGAATGTAGAGTCAGGAGCATTTTGAATATCGTTGAAGGAAACTGATTGATCCTTATCTACCTTCACTGAAGAAGCATTAACTGATGTAGATAACTGAAGATCTGTTGATTGGGTTGGATGATTTAATAAAACATCATCAATATTAGATGCTTCACTGCCAACATTTACTTGTTCATTGTTTTCGTAATGTTGGTCTATCTTCAAGACTAATTAAATCTCTGCTTCCTGAAACTTTTCCACTTTTCTTTTCAATCAAACGCGAACCTTTTGTTTCGTGGCAATATCCCATAAAGAGCATTTTTTTTTATTTTGGGTTTCATTTACGACGTTGTTAAGTCGGAACGTGCATCATTGCAGGTGAACCAAAAATCTTCAAATGATTTAACTGCACTGGAGCATTTGTCCAAATATATAAGCTTCAGGTTGTTTTACAGTTGCTGATGCGATACATCGATTTATTAAATATACATCAGTTTCAACTACTTCAACCCAATATTTTGTATCGAGACCGGCATCAAAAAGTAGACATTTGGCCCGTTTAACAATGGTCCTGTTCATTCGCTCCGCCACACGATTTTGTTGGGAAGTGGGTGGTGCCGTAGATTCATGCCGAACACCACTTTTTGCGAATAGTTCTTTGAAATTATAGTCCATAAACGCAGTACCATTATCAGATTGGACAGTTTTAATTGTCTTTTGGGTTTGGTTTTCCACCGTGTACTTAAATTCTAAAAGCTTTTGAAGGGCTTCACTTTTTATCTTTCAAAAATAGACAAATTTTTTCTCGAAAAGTCATCAATGAAACTAATAAAATATTTAGCACTACCAGTTGACGGGGTTTGCATGTAACCACACATATCTGAAGTTTTAGATTGGCTTGACGGAAAAGGAGAACGAGTTTGTTTGGCCCGAAAGCATACTTCACATTTCGGCGAGAGTTCGCAATGGAAAAGATTACACTGCTTGTTAATTTTTCACAAACCACTAATATTAGTATAGCCCATTCTTCTATGCTACCTAATTAGATCACTTGGACTGGTAGCTAAGAGAGCTAATGATTCACTTGTTTGTAGTTTAACTGTCCCATTTATTAATTTTGCAGCGACTAACAGTTTGTAATTTTTGTTGTATATATCACAACCAGTCTCACTAAATATTACGCGATTACCGCTCTCAATTATCGTAGCAACAGGCAAAAGATTGGCTGATAAGTCGGGTATGCACAAGACATTGCTAAATTCTATGAGATTTCCATTAAAGTTCATAGTTAAATCGCCTACACATTTTTTTTTAATAGAGTAATTTTTTGGCTTTTTCTAACACTTCCTTGTTACATGGTTGGTTTTATTACAAATTTTGCACGCATTAACCTGTTCTTTAGATTTTTTGTTATTTGATAGAAACGCAGTACTTGCAAGATTTGAACTCTGATTTACTTCAATTAACCGGGTTTTAGTTAAATCGCATTTTGTTTCGATTCCCGAACTCTATATACCTATAATAAACGATTTGTACTCGTTCGTAAGTCCATCTAATAAGAAACACCCAATCCATTCCTCTTGATTGCAAATCCAATGCTAGC
The DNA here is from genome assembly GCA_963969285.1 of Odontomyia ornata. Lineage (NCBI taxonomy): Eukaryota > Metazoa > Arthropoda > Insecta > Diptera > Stratiomyidae > Odontomyia > Odontomyia ornata. The sequence goes on from OZ017741.1 coordinate 227,099,054, forward strand.
AAGCTTGTTGGAAGTGGATCAGATTTCACTGATGTGTTAGTGCATGGATGAAAAATTTTCTAATTTTTTCATAATTGGCGTATGAATTAAGGTAGTTTTTCTAGATAGACCCGTGTCTTCATACATAGATTTTAGCTTGGTCCAAATTTGAAAGGCAGTTGTATACTTCTCGATATGCACATACAGCGCCGGACTAAAACTTAATACCATTAAGTCTCTAGCATTTTTTATTTTATCCTCGTCCATTCTATCATCCGATAAACCACTTAGACATTTATCTAATTTATTTAAATTACTTTTTATGGAATTGTTTGTAGCTACATATAAATGAGTTGCATATTTTGAATAATAATTTTTCTGAAAAATTATTAGAGAAGAAAAATGTTAGAAGAAGGTGGTTTCGACGTGTGCACTAATTCTCCTCAGGCCATCACACTTAGATACACACCGGTGATGGCGACCACCATGCTCAGAGGTGAGGGAGTTAATTTTTAATTTTTCTACTTATGCAAACTCAATATGTTTTTGTATCTGCAAGTTATATTCAAGGTAAATTTCTCTTGTAAGTCGCCATCACCGGTGTGTATCTAAGTGTGATGGCCTGAGGAGAATTAGTGCACACGTCGAAACCACCTTCTTCTAACATTTTTCTTTCTTTTCTTTTTCTTTTTTTTTTTCTCTAATAATTTTTCAGAAAAATTATTATTCAAAATATGCAACTCATTTATATGTAGCTGCAAACAATTCCATAAAAAGTAATTTAAAAAAGCTATCGGAGCCATCCGAAAGAGTGATCGATATCCGCGCGACGTTAGATAAAGCTTCAAATGTAGAGCAAATTTGTCGTATAGATTTACATTAAATTGATGTGAAAAGGGTGAAATGATCCAATTAAAAAGTTTAGCTAATTTATTTAGTTCGAAAACCGCACTTATAGCAAATGACCACGTTTGAAAATTTTCCGAACATTTTCATTTGTTTATCGATGCGATGTCTTTTGCCGAAGAACTCATGGTTTACACAATTATTTACGCCTGATAATAAAGTGCCCTTTAAAATGGTATGCCTTTTGTTTCTTATTTAGTTAAAACAAAAAGATTTTACTTTTAAAAACACGTTTCAACTACCTGGGCCCATAACCTGTTGCAAAGTAGCAAGGCTTAGCAGCAGAAAAGACGATTGCTTCGTATGAAATCCAGAAACAAAGAGAGATTTTCTCAAAAAATATTTGTTACAAGCAGCAGTAATTTTTGTAGTTAAATTTATGCGTGAGCGTGAGAGTTCATAACAACAAGCGTTAGTGTTAACATTATTATAGACTGCAATTACATATAGCGGCTGGAATGACTTGTACACAACAGGCTTCTTGAGTCACTGAGTTCATTTGTCACACCACAGCAACATGGATTCTTGAAGGGTCGTTCAACTTCTACCAACTTGGCTGAGTTCGAAGATTATATTGCAAGGGCTTTAGATAAACAGCTTCAAGTTGATGCAATATTCACGGACTTCTCCAAAGCATTTGACTCCATGAACCATGTTCTCCTCTGTCAAAAGTTAGCTTTGCTCGGCATATCCGGTTCCCTTCATTCTTGGGTTTCATCGTATCTATCCTCCCGTTCATGTCGTGTTAATCTCTATGGCACAATTTCCTTTCCATTCAATCCTACATCTGGTATCCCTCAAGGGTCAATCCTTGGACCTCTTCTTTTCGTACTGTTTATCAATGATCATCCCTCTGTAATTTCCTCTTCTTGTCTCTTGTATGCTGATGATTTCAAGGTATTCCGGACAGTTAGATCCCTTGAAGATTGTCAGCAACTCCAAATTGATCTTTTTAACCTCTATAACTGGTGTAATGTAAACTCCCTTCGTATCAATGTTTCCAAATGTTTTAAAATGACTTTTACTTTGTAAATTGTTCCTTTAATTTTTAATTACACCCTATGTGATGTTGTTCTCTCCTCTGCAGATTCATGTAAAGATCTTGGTGTAATATTTGACCCCAAGCTTAAATTTAATGTCCACATTTTTAACTTAATTACCAAGGCATCAAACGTTTCAGGTTTTCTTATGCGGCATTTACAAAAGTTTGCAAATATTGCTACCGCTGTTCGCTTGTTCACATGTCTTGTCCGCCCGCTTCTTGAGTACTGCTCACTAGTGTGGTCTCCTAGACATTTATATCTTGTGAACTCACTAGAAGCTGTTCAGCGTAAGTTTACCCGTGCTTAGCTTATGAGTCTTATGAGCGTCGTCTATCCATACTTCGTCTCCCTTCTCTGTCGTCCCGTAGAACCTTCTTAGATCAATGTTTTCTGTATAAGTCGTACCACCATCAAATTGCTTCCAACCTAAGCGCAGACTTGCACTATAGTCTGTATGCACATCCTAGTCGGTCTAATCACATTCTCGAGGTTCTGTACGCCCGGACAGAACTATATTTTCACTCAATTATGCTGCGAATCATCACAATGCATAACAGCCTCGAGCTTGGTTCTCTATCCACCTCCTACTTTGTTTTTAAAATTAAACTAAAGACGTAACTTTTTGCGAATAGTGATTAATGTTCCTTATCACTCAATTTTTTCAAACTTTGATCTAGACTCTAACTTCATTTCTTACATGTTTTAATTAACTTTTTTCTGCTTGATTTGTTGTATTAATTTGTCTTACTCTAAATTATATTTAACTATATTTAATAGTCTCAGTCTATTTTGTAATTGGATTTCTGTCTGTTAAATGGATTTAAATAAATAAATAAATATCATGCACCAACTAACAACCCTCACCGTGAAGGATAGGTTTTCAATTCACCCCAGCTTAGGATATTTAAAGCACAACTGATGTATGCTCATAAACTGCTTTCTAGTTATTTCCAAATCTACAGTTATCATTTTTCCATCATAAGGCGCCTCATTATTAAGGGAGCTACAGTGATTAGTAAAGGACTTCGCCTACCGTAGACAGATCAAATCTCTGCTCAGGTTTTCGTGGCAATCAGCTTAGGAACCGCTCCCAATTTGGCTCTTGTATCGAAGTTGGTAGCAACACTTCTAGTGCATGACTACAATTTAATGAAATGATTTCCAGTGGCTGGTAAATCCACACATTAACATCTGAACAATCGATTTTTAAATGCTCTCTATAACTCCTTAGGTGCTAAGATTTGAAAATAAGAACCTTATAAAAAATTCAAGTACCCCAAATATTGTTTTATTCACTAGTCACTATCTTTTTAGAAGTATTGTAGATGTTTTAATATTTATCCAAGCCACTGTAAGCTTAATTCATATGTGTTTGCCTACAAATGTAACCGCACACTACACTTAAGTTCTGTAAGTCGAATGCAAACGCAACTGGATTGCATGAGAAAGGTTTCCACTATTCTAAGCTTTTTTCTAATGCATTGTCGCCATATTATCGAATGCATTTTCCGTTGTTCAAATATGGTTAGTTGTAATTTCGCGGGCATCTGTGTGCGTACGTATTAGTTCGTTTGGTATGACGGGTCTTCAATTTAATTCTTTATTTTCCGGTTTTTCTAAAATTCTATTTAATTGAAGAAAAAATAAATTTGTTTCATTCAAATTTAATGAAAAACCAACTTGTGTGTAACCGATAACGCGAAATCTGATAGGGTCCATTATTTTTATAAACGAGGTGAATAAATTCGCGGAATGAAAATTGTTGATGCAATTCTGTAGTATTCAATGTTATATTGATTTTGAGAATTGTTATGATCCTTTAACAGATTTTCTCAGGTGAAAATTATATTTTATTTCTAAGTATTTCGCGGACATGACGTGACTCTTTAGATATGGCGTCGTAAGAAAATTACCGCTGCGAAATCACGGAAGCTTCCACGTATGGAAAACGATGAACCATTGAAAAGTGCATTGTACTAAGAGTGAATGTTGTGAAATGTTGGAAATTGTGCGGCGATAAATTAAAAATACAGTAAAGTGCTGAATAATAAATAAATTAGAATATCATTCGGGGAATATGTGTCAAATAAGATAGGCGATTAGTGAGATGCAGTTTAGTGAATGCGATAAGGCATTAAATTGTGTAATACGCGGAAATTGCTCAATAATATATGTATTTGTGTATTGATTTTAACGACAGGTAAACGCGTATGGCTTAATTAATGATTGTAGTTGAAAGTGCTCACTTGTGTTTGTAGAGTGCATATTAACGGTATAGTGACCTCCAAAGTGACTATATATGCCAGAGCTTATAGTTCTAACAAAAACTCAGAAAATTCAATGTATTTCTTTTGAACAAGTTATTTTTTCAATTTTAATACTACTACTGTTCTCTAGAAGCAGGAAAGAAAGTTTTGTCTTTACTTTCTCTATTACATGCTAAAATAATAATACCTAAAATGCTTATGCTTGTTTGTAGGTGTAACACAAATACTTTTAAACAATTTTCACACATATTCCGTGAGTCTTGACGAAACATCAATGAGCACGAGGGAATTATGCAATATGTGATCATTAATTTGCGATTATGCTATCAATGCCATGGCAATGCAAGATGTTATAATATGTAGTGGAATGCAATTGCGTTGGGTGCATTGCTTTGTGTGCATGTATGTATAAGTAGAGCCAAGTTCAGGGATTTACTATTTGCACACCTACTTGAGGGTTTTCTTTGCACTTAGAGATGAAGTGTCTTATTTCAATGGCAGAACATTAGTAGGTAATTAGAGAAAACCGACAAACATAAAGAACGTTTTTAACTGCTGAGATAGACAAACTTTTATCACGAGTTAATAACTAGGCCTATATTGCGAGTAAAGTTTAATGTTACTGAATAAATTTAAATCTAATTTGGAAAGTAATTTCGGAGCGATCTAAACATCGTAAATTTCAATACCCAAACAAGTACAAACAGAACATTCCGGCTTTCTAATTGAAGCATGGGTGCATTTATTACAAGAAAAGTTTAGCATTGTGATACGAATTGGAGAATTCAATTTTAATTAATTTGGTTTCATTAAAATAAATTTTTGTTGAAATTATTGCATGCGATTTAAATTTTTTTTTACGACGCACTTTCTAGGCCTCAAATAGTATTAAGGACTAGTAATCATATCTCTGTGAGGTATGTCACATTTAATATAATACCTTCCGGCTTCGGCTGCGCAGGTTGGGTGCCACTCGTTTCGTTACCATAGTCCCTTTGGAGCCGTTATACGGGAATACGACTTGCCATAATACCTCACAATACCTATTAAACAAAAAAAAGTTAGGTAAACAGACCTACGCTCATGTCAGAAGGGTTTTGTACCCAACTTCTCAGAAATGAAGTCACCAGCAATGAATAACGTCAAGGAATATGTCAAAGAGATGTGCATGTTCAAAGGTAAATCCATTGTTTTGCTATTTTCAACGGTCGCCATTTTGTTGCAAACCGACAAAAATCACTCAAATCATGAATTCTCAAAAATATTAATATTGTTGACCTTATTGGAAAATTTCAAGAAGATCAAGTCAAAACTGCAGTGACTGATTCGATGGAAAGTCCATAAAATACCAAAATCATGTGTTATTGTTGTTGTAATTGGATAAATTTCAAACGGCTATAACTTCCGTGTATATCATTCGATTTTCACCAAACTTACACAGTCTAAAAATCCTTAGTAGGACTACGTAAATGTCGAATTTCGTTCAGTTTAAGGGTACCGATGCGATTTTATTGGGGAAAATGTGAAATTCGAATATCGTACTATTATTAACAAAGTTGAGTGAATTTCGACTTCTAAGGTATTTGTTGTTGTTGTACTCATGAGCTCCTACCACCATATTTTTTTCGGATCACAGGTGTCCAATCGCGAGGGGGGGGGGACACAAATTGTTCGTGTATTTCCCCTCTCTGCGCGTCCCTCGAAGCAAAAAGTATCAAATCAACACCTGTTTTGAAAAGTTCTCATTAAGACCTTTCATTTGATACCCATATCGGCTACCTTTGACGACATTTTTTTTCGGGGGCCACTCCCCTGTATGGGGGAACCCCCCTTAAATACCTATAAAAAAATTTTGTGTTTGAACTTTGAAGAGAGCACCACTTTACACCTGTATCAAAATTTGATGTTTCTAACTTAAGTAGTTTACGAGAACAAGTGCTGTGACACACGGACGGACAGACCGGTCGCGAAACTAGTAGGGTTTTGTAAAATTATTTTACAAAACGCTAAAAAAGGAAGTGAAGCAGAGAATACCAAACAACCAAAATAAATGGTCGAGAAAACCTCCTAGACAACCAAAAAAAATGGTCTAGGAAACCTCCCAGACCTCTGCCACAGCAAGCACCTGGCGGCCAATACCTGTTAAAATAGGCTAAAGTAAAAATAATCGGATTATCCTCGTAGAATTTTAATCCGCTTTTACAGCTGAAAAGAAAATCTACACTTAAAAAACAAATTATTTGATTGTCAGACAAACTTTGATAAAAATCAACTTACATTCTCGAACTTAAAATTCTAAGTATTTCGTTGGGGGTCCCTTGCTGTCGAATAGGTTGTTGCGCTCGCCTCTTCCACAAATGCCCACGAGTCATCGCATACTTTTTTCTTGCGATCAGATTTTTGCTTGCCAAATGCAAACTCCAATCCCGTCTAGCGTTTGTTTAACACTTTTGGATGACTACCGGAGGACTCATCCAACATTGCAAAGCACTTCTGGTGGCTTGTAGTGTTTTGTGCCATGGCTGCGACTGGACTTCACAATTCAGGCGATTTGCTCGGTTCCTTTTTGGTCCCCACACGCTGCACTGACTGGTCCGTAGGATTTTTAGTTTTCTTCGAACGTTCGATTCGATGACAATGCGAAACCTAACAGGTTCGATTTCTAATTCACTTTCGAGCATGGTATCGTGTCTATAAACACTGTACACTCCTTCCTGAGGGAGAACTCGCAAATGAACAATGTGAACGAGAGCATCAATTCAATATAACAAGTTCTTTGTAGTACTAGAGCCCCTCTTGGGCCTTCGCTTAGAGATAGTAAGAGTATCTCATTTTCATGACGATATTGATTTTTTCGGAACTTGGTTTGGTCAGTACCATGCTCCCGTGTCCCTACTCAGTTATGATATGATCTGATTAAATCAGTACATATTACCACTGAGTGAACACTCGTAATCTATCCGAAAAATCCCCTGAACTAAATCACGTTGCTCCCAACAAGATTTGAACCTGGGACCTTCGGCTTATGCGTCCATGCTCTAACCACTAGACCACACAGGCTACAAATATAACAAGTAACCAAAACAAAAATCTCCGCTTTCTTCTTGAATTTTTGCCTGTGACTTCACGGCTTGGCTCACTCAAATCATGAAACTAAATTGCGCTATCAACTTGTGAAGGCAAACTGTCGTTGCTGTTGTCCTCGATCTCGACTCCATTCGAATCCACGAACATGAGCTCGGCCGCAGGCTCGAAACTTATTTTCCGCTTTATGCAGTCTCAAGTAAGACTCCCTGTGGTCGTATGTTGTTATCCTCCTTCCGCAATTGTCACCGTTGCCAAAAGAGAGGAAGGAATTGGTTAAATGCACGGTCTTATAAATTTTTTGTTGAGGGTTACTGTAACTTTATTTTTTTATAAAAGTTCGTTCCACAGATTCGACAGTATCTGTATATTTAAGATACGTATGTGTTATGTTTTCTGAGCGATATTTAACAAAGTCTGGGCATCTCTATTCTCTTCTTTTAGGCCTAAGTTCGTTGGGGATCTTCCAGTCAAATTTCCTCTAACTTTGATCTAAAACTTTGCGTTTAGTATTATAACCTTGGCCACGCGGGTGAGTTTAGCTGATACGCCGAAGTCAAGTATTATTTGGCATGAAGTGTTACTTTTAACACTATAATTTTCTTGCTTGAAGTCTACAAAGAGCTGTGGCACGTCGATATATTTCCAGTGATTTTTGACCAGCAAGTTAACTGATCTCCACCGTAGATGGTCCCAAGCCTGTTTAAGAAAGAAAGAAGGAATCCCCTGTTCCTCTAACCCACAATGATTCCTCATTTTAAACAACAGGATTAAATGGTAGTAAAAGTTTCCAAGGTCACACAGTGGTTTACTCAAATAATGCGACATTTAATGCCGAAAAATGTCAATAATTGTAAACACATCTGCAGCTCTGCTATTAGATCCTTCTTATATCTTCTTTGTGGGGGGCGTAAGAAGTTGGAAGTGAGTCTCCCGCACCTGTTAACGGAATCGCACTAATAAATCAAAGTATCAAAGTAGTTTTAGAGCAGGTAGATTGACGTAGACTAATTGTTCGCTTTCAAGAACATACATGAAAAATGCTGGTAGTTTAAAATAGACATACACGAAATTTTCGTTGACTTTAAGCAAGCATACGACAGTATGCTTTATCATCGCAGCTGATATAGGTCTTACCAAAATGACGTCGACGACCTCCCAAGTTGACATCAATAACCAACTCACCGATGCCTTTGACACAAATATCGGACTAAAACATAAAGATGGGCTGGCCTCATTGTTGTTCGATTTGGCTCTGGAATAAGTCGATAAACGACGCACACTACCATACAAGTCAAGCCAAGTAGTAGGGTATGCGGATGACATCAACATGTTGTCACGGTAATTAACAACCACCAAAGAACTCTTTCTGAAACTTGACAGTGAAGTAAAACTTGTAGGGCTACAAATCTATGAAAATAAAACAAGGCTCATGATGCAGTTCAGGAAAAAAACCTCAAATACACAAAATACAACGCTTGGTGGATACAATATCGAAAATGTGGACAAATCTATGTATTTAGGCGCCAAAATAACAATGAAAGGCACAAAATACACAAAAAAATACAGCTCGCAAATAAAATATATTATTCAGTTTTGACGATCAGACCAGCTGCATACATAGTAAAACAAAGCTGCAGGTATGCGAATTTGTGGTAAGACATGTGCTATGGTATTATTGTAAAACGTGGTGCCTAACTCAAGCATTTGCTTGGAAAAACTGGTCCTGAGGTGAATAAGCGGAGCGAAGCTAGACGGGGACCAATGGTGAATTCAATACAATCATGAGTTGTTTGAAATGTTTGACGAGCCGAAGGTCTCAAAGGTTGTAAGACTGCGGAAGTTACAACGGGCGGGTCACGTGCATTGTATGGATGACCAACGGATACCCAAAAAAGTATTCGTTGGGAGGCGGGGTCTAGTTGGGGAACGGAGGAATTGCTGATCTGATTCAGTCGACGGAGACAGTTCATCGCTGCTCGGATTTCAAAATAAGAGGACGCGGTCAATAGACCGAGACAGTTGGAGGTACTATTCGCAGCAAGCGAAGGCCCAAGAGGGGTTGTAGTGCTACAAAAAAGAATTCAACTGATTGCATCTGGTTAATCATGACCTTGGTACTCTCCAATGATATTTTAAAAATAAAGCTCAGTTGTTCACTATGACTTTAGATAACATTTCGCTTAATGTGCACAATAGAATAATTTTTCAGTAATTTTCACAGTATAGTTTGTCTTCATGTTTTTGTATAATATGTATAATACTTATGCACCAGTTGCATGATAGCTGCTCCTCAATCCATATCTTATATACTATCGGATGAAGGAATCTGTGTAGATGGGTGCCTTCAGCTTAGAACAGTTCTGTCGGCAGTTCGTCAATTCTAGGAGCTATTTGTATCTCTTCTTCTATGGTAGCTTTGCCAACTGCGTCCAGAAGTTTTCGGATTTGTTGCTTCCACTTGTTTTTAATATCGATAGGGCTGCTGAATATTTCACCTTGTGTGCCTGTATAGCGCCTTCTGCGTAGTGTGTATCCTCCTCAAGACTATTCAATTGAGGCATGCGCTGGTCTGGGTTGATTTAACGCCATATATTGTGGGCACCAAGTCTATAATGTGAACTCAAAACACAATTTTAAGCATAATGATTTATTACCCACACAAAATACATAAAATGGTTCAAATAAAGTTGTGGTCCAACGATGCTGGCTGTAGCAAGAAGAAGGAAATCTTGCAATCTTGCCGCTTTCAGTACTGTTAGCGGTGAACACCGCAACTTAATTCAGAAGCAGATATGTTAATCGCTACAATGTTTGTCAATTCACTCCATCTGTCGGTTGATGGCGCGTTAGATCTTCTTTCGGCATGGTGTTTTTGCATGTTGGCGGAGGAAAATATTGACTCCTTCTTTGCCCGTGTTGGCCTGAAGATGTATATGTTTGTGTACCTGGTTTCTTTTGTGGACCGCATCTTGACACTCTTCGCTGTACCAGTCATTTTAATCATATTTTCGTTGATGGGAACTACTCTTAACCCTTTCGGTACTGCTGTACATTATAACGTGCAAGCTTTTTATCACCCTGTGTAGTCGATACTAAGACAAATATCGATTGTTAGTCCTTACTATTCGTTATTCTAGCGCTTTTTTGTTCTGTTTCACTTATCAGTTGGCAAGCCTGTTGAGAATAGATTGCCGAATGTCAGTTTCTTGTATCTGTTTTCCTTGGTTGTCAAAGCGTGTTAAATTGCTGAGCTTACGAGTATTTCTTTTTATTTACTGCAACATTTTTACATATTTCCCTCCCTGAATTTTTTCTATAATTGAACTGAATGCATTATTTAGTTTTTACCGTGTTCAATCAAGTTTTATCGCTATGGTAGTGATCTGTAGGCAAAAATGTTTGTGTATATTACAATGTACAAAAGTACTCACAGAAGTAGGCATGGTTTGAATCTAGTTTTTGAATTTTAAGCTTTATATTTCCGTTTATTTTACTGTTGATGCTTACTTTTTACGTGATACAGGTCTTCAAAACCTGACGGCAGGTATTGGACAGAACAAGAACTTCTAAATTGCTTAGAAGATAGGAATTCGTCCAAAATTGAGTTTCTTGGAGAGGAGGAGCTAAATGAATCCAGTCCTGAAGCAATTTTGATGCGGCCAGTTGGAGCAGAAATTGACAATGCAAACAAATCAGATAATGAAGCTCAACATGAATCCATACTGGAACTGGAAGAGGTAGTGCCATCCACCTCTGAAAATATTATCACTAAAAAAATACAAAAAAAAAAACCAAATAGAATCGATTGACCATTTTGGAATCCACCACCTACTGTCAGTGAAGATATTGGTGCTATGAATCCACCGAAATATTTTCACGAGTATGTTCTCGACAAATTATTTGATACAATGTCAGAAATGAGGAATATTTATGGGATCCAGAGCGCCTCCAATTTTGTGGCTACCAACCCCAAAGAAATAAAATAAATTCATTGGCCTCCACATTCTTATGGGTAATTTACAATATCCAAGCGTACGGATGTATTGGGACAGCTCTGTTGGCGTTCCATTGGTCAAAAAAACAATGTCCGTGAACAGATTTTTCAGTTTACAAAGCTATTTGCATCTGGTGGATAATTCACAAATTCCTAATGGCAACACAGACAAGTTAATAAAAGTAAGGCCCATTTACGAAGCTTTAAAGAGAAGGTGCATGGAAATTACCTCAGTTGACCAATGCGTTTGTATAGACGAGCAAATTGTTCCATTCAAGGGGCATCATCATTGTAAGCAATATATGAAGAGAAAACCAAATCCTTGCGGTTTAAAATTGTTCGTTTTGAGTGAGTCTAGCGGCCTAATGTTGGATTTCTTGCTGTACCAGGGAGCAACAACCGAAATCAATTCAGCATATGTAAGTGAACTAGGTCAAAGTGCCGCAATTGTGGTTTAATTAAGCAAAAGACTGCAAGCCCTTGGCACATGTTATTTTTTGATAATTATCTTTCGTCTTATTATCTTTTGCGGTTATTGAAGGAGAATCAAATATGGGCTGCGTACACAATAAGAATTGTCAGATTTTCAGGAAAAGAATTGAATAAGAATGTAGATTCTCCACTGAAGAAGGAAACAAGAGACTATTCCAAACAATTTGTTAATAAAGAATAGAACGTCGCTGTAACTAAATGGATAGACAACAAAGTTATATCAATGGCCTCAAATTTTGTAGACGAAAGTAAGCCCGATTTTTGTAAGCGTTGGAAAAAAAAACGAGACAGTATGACAAAACCAGCCGTCCAGAAATAACAAAAAATATAACACGTCCATGGGAGGAGTTGACAAGCTCGATTTTTTGATTGCATATCGGATTATTTTGAAATCTAAAAAGTGGACGCTACGCATGATATTTCATGCAGTAGACTTGGCGCTTATCAATAGCTGGCTGATGTACTGCAAGAACTATCAAGGTGAACCGAAGCATCGACTTGACCTGCTACATTTTAGACAAGAGGTGGCTGAAGTTCTACTACAGTCAGGAATGGTCGTTCAAAGGAAACGTGGGCGGCCTTTATCCACTGCATGTTCCTCCTCCACTTCGCCTCCACCATCACCTTCTTCTTCATTAGCAGTAGAAGTTCGACCCGTGGCGATGGTAGCCAAGGGCCATTACAGCCATTCCCCAAACATGGACACAAATAAAGAGGCTACCAGATGTAAAAACAAGGGATACGGTGAAAGAACTCATTGCTTTTGCACAAAATGTAAAGTGCATTTGTGTTTGAAGAAAGAAAAAAATTGTTTTATTGAGTTTCATTCTTAAAATCTGTCTTGTTTTCATTTCCACATTTCACATGTAAAACAATTTGGTACTAATATAAAAACCTGTTTATTGCAAATCGTTTTTCTTTTGATCCTTTTTATTGGACTCTGAGTTCTTTTGTAATTTATTTTGACAAATTTAAATTCCATTCATATGCCTTTGAGTACATTTGTACACTATAATGTACAACCTTAAATATCAGTAACCGTAACAGATATCGACATTCAATAATTTTCAAAAATTACAAAAAAAATATATTCACTAGATTTTAAACTAAAAATTTTTTTTCCAAGGTTGTCATAATTTGGTACTGAAAGGGTTAAAGCCCTTAAAATTTTATTTGCCTACAAATCTTTTATTAAACCGCTATTACATAAAGTTTGTTGATTATTGAGAAACAAGTGAACAGGAAAGTGAACAGGAAAGCATGTAACAATTTTAATAGGGCATTCAACTTGCCATGACTGTTTAAGCTAATCAAAATTCGCAATTTATTTTTAAGCTACTTCCTAACAATGTAACCCTCGTAACAATGTAACCTGTGATATTGTCACGCTTTCATATGCTTTTAAAAGGTTTTTCGACTCATTACCCAAGACAATCTGGAATTTATTTTCAGCCGCTCTCTGATGATGTTTTAATGGGCTTTTATTGAATTTGCTTTACTTAAATTTGATGAAGATTTGCAACCTGTTTTTCAAAAACTTTCTGACGTCCGATTGAGCTGAAAGTTTACATGATTATAAAGGTCCCGTGATAATCCATTTTTATCATACCATCGAGCTTTTGTGCACTTTAATGGGCTTTTAGTCAAAATTCGCTCTATAGTTTTAAACCACTTCCCAAAGTCCAAATAAGTTTAAATTTCACATACTTTCGTAAGTTGCGTGACAATGCAATGTTATTATACAATTAAACTTTTTTTTTTGGTGGTAGGGAGGTGAATGCAATTTATGCACAGAGTGTGGGACTCTCATGCGCGACTGGACTACCCACTAAACACCTCCCCTGTCAACCTGAGAACCCAGCCTGGAACCGTTTGACACATTACTTCGGGCCAGGTCTCATTTTGTTACGCCGTGGGGCGCCATTAAGCTGGGGAGTCCCTTTCCTAGCGGGAGGGGAGAAGGGAAGAGGAAATGCCAGAAGAGTGACCCCCTGCCCCAGCGCCCCCGGCTGCTGTGAGTCCCTGTTATATTTTAGGACTGCCCGAGCATAATGTGCCACCTGGTTCTATTAGTCAACCTATTCGAGCATCACCGCAACTATATTATCCGGGGTGAGCTCTCCCGTCTCCCTGTAGAGTTCCCTTTGCAGCCTGACCCGTTTCGCACACGCCAAGATGTGTGACAGGCATTGTCCTCTCCTGGGCAAAACCGACAATCGGGAGACCGTGACTTACCGATCTTGTGCAGGTAAGACTGAAAACACCCATGCCCGCTCAAAAGCTGCGTCAGATAGAAGTCAGTCTCACCATGCCTTTGATTTAGCCATGGTCTCACATCCGGGGTGAGGCGCGCAGTCCACCTTCCCTTCGTGCAATTCACCCAAGACTGCTGCCAATCGTTGAGCGAGCGCTGTCTCTCTTCGTGGACAACTATCTTCCTCGCATCCTCGTTTCGACGCAGGCAAATAGCGTGGCACTCTCTAGCAAGGAGGGCGACAGGTATCACGCCTGCAATCACTCTCACTATCGAGTCGGAGACTATCGGATACAAAGATGCAATTCTCAGTGCTCCTCTTCTCTGTACCTGTGCCAAACTTTTCGGTATACCTCCTTGCTGAGAGCGTCGCCCCATACCTCTGCTCCGTACAGTAGCACTGACCCTACAACACTCATCAAGAGGTGTCTTCTTGATGGGCTGGGTCCCCCTACGTTGGCCATAAGTCGTCTCAGGGCCAATATTCCCGAAGCAGCCTTCTCAGCCGTTGCCCTGATTTGCTCAGAGAAACTCATCTTCGAGTCGATCAGTAGCCCCAGGTACTTCACCGCTGGCTTCGATTCGATTTGTATATCTCCAATACTGATCATCCTTACTCTAGGGATTCTCTTTTTTGTCAAGATGACCACTTCGGTTTTCTCCAGTGCTAAACTGAGCCCGCGACCAGTCATCCAGTCTCTCACTCGGCGCATTAGCATACCTAGCCTAAGTTGGCTTGTTCAACGGTGCGTCCAGCGACCAGAGCCACAACATCATCCGCATAGCCGACCAAGCGCGACTCATCTGGCATGTCCAGTCTCAGTAGTCCGTCGTAAGACACGTTCCACAGGTTCGGACCAAGGAAAGATCCCTGCGCAACACCTGATGTAATTTCCATCCTTCGTTGGCCCTGTGTCGTGTCGTAGAGCAGGCTTCAGTCCTTTAGGTAGTTCCTCAAAAGCCGCATTAGAAATTCTGGAACTTGAAAAGAGTTTTCCAGCGTGTCCAGAATATCCACCGATCTGGCGGAGTTGAAGGCATTCCTCACGTCGAGTGTCACCAACAGGACGATCCGTCGCTTGGTGCGACTACATGCCTCTGCCTTTTGGACCACGTTCACCACCTCTGCAATCGCATCAATGGTAGAACGTCCTGCTCTAAAGCCGTACTGCCGAGGAGATAGGTCCCCAGCAGCACGAATCGCGTCAGTGAGTCTTCCCTTGATGAGTTTCTCTAGCACTTTCCCAGCCATGTCTAGCATACATAACGGGCGGTATGCAGACGGTGATTCGGGATTTCCCTTCCCCTTGCTGATCAGCACGAGCCTCACCACCTTCCATCGTACCGGGAAAACTCCGTCTCGTAGGCAAGCATTGAATGTGCTGAGCAGCAAGTCGGGGCAATGGTGATAGATGAGCCGCAGCACCTCAGCTGGAACACCATCTGGACCTGGAGCTTTCCTCGCTTTCAAGGAGAGGACTGCCTCCTCCAGTTCCAGCTGTGTGAAGAGTGGGCACTCGACTGCTGTTTCAACATGGACAGCGTCAAGGCGGACGGGATGGGTGGGAAGAGTCCCCGCACCATCGCGTCCATCTTTTCCGCGTCATGTATACAAGGCTTCCGTAGGGCACCAAGTGTCGCTATGACCAGCTTGTAGCCAAGGCCCCACGGATCCTTGTTTACATTGTCCACTAGGTCTTGCCAGCAGCGAGCCTTGCTGTCGTTGATCAGTTTGCGAAGGCATTTCCAGGCCGACTTATATGCTGCCACCTGGTTGCATGCCTCGTCACGGCTCCGCGCCCGTTGAGCCTCACACCGAAGCTTGTGACACTCCCTCCGCTTTTCAGCGATTTCAATAGCCCACCAGTACACTGGGGGCTGGCCGTGCCGGAGTCTTCGACGGGGCATAGAAGCGCAGCAAGCGGTCGTAATGATGCTCATAGTAGAGTTCACCACGTCTTGAGCTGCCAGTTCTTCCGTCCCCTCCGAAGCTCCCTGCAGCGGCTCACCTGCTGTGAGCACCTCGATGAACCTCTTAACGTCCATTCTTCTGATGTTCCATCCAGTTGTAGAAGGCCGAGAGCATGGACGTCGGGAGACAGCATCACTTATCTCAAGCAGAATGCACTGATGATCACTGGCTGAGTAGTCCTCTAATACTTTCCAGTTGTGTATCCTCCGTACTAAGGACTCCGAGGCGAATGTCACGTCCGGTATGGTTCCCTCACAGCCAACACGGCGGAAAGTCAGCGTGTTTCCGGAGTTTAGTACGACGAGGGCCGTCCTGGCCGCCATTTCCAGGATTCGTTTTCCCTGCGGATCCGTCTGAGGCATGCCCCATTCGATTGCTTTATTATTGTAGACGCCCCTTATGAGCACTTTGCCCTCTGCGTTCGAGCAGCGCCCTCCAAAGCATTAAGCTTGGCTTGGAAAGATGATATCGACTCGTTAGGCGTTAGGTACACACTAAAGAAGGTGATCCCTGAGCACCGGATCCACACGAAACCATCCCCCCGTCCACAACTCTCCGCCTGAAAGTCACTGTTCCGAACCCAGATAGTGGCAGTACCAGTTTCATCAGAGTACCATAATGCAGGACTTTTATTATGGTGTTGCTCACTCAGCAGCAAGAAGTCGGCTTTCATGTCCCTCGCAAGCTGCTCAAGCAGATTTTGGGCGGTTGAACTGCGGTGTAGGTTTAGCTGCAGGATGGGGATCATCAAAGCTCTGGTTTTGCCTTGGCTAGGGCTTCCTGAAACACCCGGCATTTTCCTGATCCCAAGACGTGTCGAAAATCAGGTTTTGGATCAACATCCTTGCAAAGAATACAGTGTGCCTCCTTCGTACACTCTTTTTCTTTTATGTTCCATTTCACCGCATTTGTAACATAGGGAACTCCTATCGGGTCCTTTGCATACTTGTGTGGTGTGACCATAACCAAGGCATTTGAAACATTGAAGAGGCGTTGCTCTTCGCCGTATCCTACAGACAACCCACCCAATTCGTACTTTGCCCTTGTTCAGGAATTGTTCGGCGTCCTTTTCGGTCAAGTCAATTATGGCCATGCGTTGTTTTCTGGTGTCAGTCTCGCTTTGATCCTTCCTACGCTAGGGAACTCCTTTTTGATCGCCTCTTCTACCTCGGCCAGATCCGTCACGCAGTCTATGTCTCGTATTTTGATCGTTGCCATCGGCTCGAGCGGAGCTATAGTTGCGCTTTTGCTGAGGACTTTCTTTACTGCGTCACAGAATGCATCTTTATTGCCGGCCTCTGCTCCGAATCCCTCCAAGATGTGGCCCGACCGCGTTGGTCATACTACTTTAATGGTAATATTGGTGTCTACGGGCCTTACGTTTCCCCTGATGTCCCGCAGCACCTCCGCGTAGGATCGGCCATCTTGGGGCTTTACAAGCAGTGCCTGCTGCCGGGGTCTTCGTCGGGGCTTCTGCCTCTCCTGCTTTGCATCACGTCCTTTTTATAATTGGGCGTCCGTACGAACTTTACTTTCTGACTTTTTTTGAAGGAGTTTCTTTGCAGCTTTCTTCACTCCTTTTGTAAGCACTGTCTGGAACCCCTGATCTAGTGCTTCACGCCCTTCAAGTGCCTCTTCCTTCCTTCTTTTATCCCGATCTCCTTCGATTGGGCTAGACACCATTCTTTTATTGACGTTTAATGGTGGAGCTATCTGCGTGTCGCCTTTAAATTTCACTCCAAGCGCCTCTTTAGTCTTCTCTTCGTCTTCGGCCCTTAACCAGCTTCTCCGATAGTGCCTAATGCGATCTAGGAGCTCCTCTAGTTCAAGGAGCCCTTCCTTTGCTGCTTTGCTGGTTTTTGGGGAGTCGCATGTAGCTTGTATTCTTTTCAGAACATCTCCCGCTTTTTGGGGTAGTCTTTCTTCTTCATATTGCTGGGCCGCAATTGTACCTTGCAACCACCCTTGGGAGAGGTTATCGTGTTCCGTTTCTGAGTGCAGTAGTTCCGCCACATTTTCAACTTTGGCGGTGCATTCACGCGGTGTCTGGGCACTCTTTGCTTTTAGAGCCGCAAACTCCTCGTCGGCTTCTGGATTTTTCGTTGCAATGTCGGGATTTGTGACCCTTGCATTGGTCGCTTCGGTAGCGATCGCAGTAGTGACAATCGAATTTTCGGTGCTCTTTATGTTATCTCCCACCACTCGAACACCTGAAGCGTCCTGCAGAGTTTCCCGTTTCTCCTTAATAGGACGCTCGGGCGTTCGTATCATTTTTTTTGCTGCGCCCGAACGCCGCAGGAATCTCAGTCTGTATTCTCCGTTTTTCGTCCGTCTTCACTGTCGTTGTGTTAGTCTTCATTTTTGTCGTTGTTAGTACCGCTCGCGATGTACTGTTGACATCGTGGCTGCAACCGCTGGTTGCGTCGTCGTTATTATTCTTCGTTTCTTTTTCTGGGTATTTGTGGTCTTTTGATTTTGTTTGCTCCAGTTTTGTTGGGTCCCCCCTCGGAGCCGCTATCTCCGTTCGTGTGTGTAGTCACCTTTTTGGTCCCATGGTAATCAGAGCAGGGAGGCCATGCGAGGGTTGGCACCCTTATGGGGACAAGTGCTCAGAGCCAGACCAGCGCTAATCGGGAGTCCGGCTCAACCGAACCTACACCACCAACCCAATGGTGCGAACTTCGAACGTACTCCAAGGCCTACCAAGGTTTTACCGGGACGGAGACGGTATGATAGTTGAATTGGAGCCGTTCACACACGAGTTTCACCTCGCCGCTACTGTGCAAAGCAACTAGGTCCAAACCATCACATCCGCCAGCCCAAAGCGTCATTTCCATTTCGTTGTCCAAAGCGTAGTCCAGATCCAATCAGAGTCGTTACCTGTCATCCCAGGAGGGAACCTCACGGCGCCCCCCATATCCTCGGGTCCGTGGGGGCGGCGCTCCCCAAAGAATGCTCGCCTCCAAGAGTACTCTGGTTGACCGGCATTCTCCCTGCGGGAATTTCCTCGGGTACGTGGGGTCGGAGCTCCCCAAAGAATGCTAGCCTCCAAGAGTGCTCTTGTCGACCGGCATCCCCCCTGCGATACAATAAAACTTTAATGAGCTTTCACATGCTTTCAGTTAAGTTTCTTCCTTGACAACCGTTTAAAATTTGTAATTAAGTTTTTAACCACATTCTGACATCCGATTGAGTTGAAATTTTGTAAAATTATGTAAATCCTGTGACAGTATAATGATAAGATCTGTTATGACAGTTTAACCGGTTTCATTGAACTTTCTTTGTTTATACCCGGTGAAACTTGCAATCTATTTTTCAATCATTTTCTGGTGTCCGAATGGGCTGAAATTTTGTGTAATAATATAACTTGAGCGTGATGTTGACCATATCACATGAAATACCCTAACAATAGATGTCAACGCTAAGGGTCAGATTTGGACGGTTGTGTGCTATTATTATATAAGTTCCAGGGCAATGTTATGTTCTGACACCACCGAGCTTTTATGAGCTATGGTAGGCTCTTAACGTACTTGCTTTTGCTTAAGATCGACAAAACTTGAAATCGTCTTTTCTACCACTTTCTGACGTCCGATAGAGATGAAATTCGGTAGAGATATGTACATGACGCATTTTCATCACACCATTGAACTTTTGTGTGCTTTTGAGCAAGCTTTTAACCACTTGCAAAATCCTCGTTGAACCAAAGTTAAGCATATATTGATATTTCAATTTTATGACACTATCGAATTGACGTAATAATTGACATCGAAAGTGACAATAGGAACTTTTTAACTACACATAATTAATTCTGTCATGTTTGAATCTCGATATGCGCATTAGTCTAGGGTCTAATGTAAGAGCCAAATAATGCCAAATGGACAAAACCAGCTTATTGCATTTACTGAGTTTGAATGGTCTAAGAGTGTGAATCCTGTTTGTAAATGCAGACTTTTCAAGCTCAAGGTAAAATTATGTACAAGGAAGCTGAATGGCAGCGAGTATAAAAAAGGATACCGTTAACGTATGTATCAAGCTCTGGATATCTCGTGCACCTAGTTATGTTATTGCTTTATTTCTCAACCCTAGAGTTATGTAGATGGTTCGCGGTCCTTATCACTTGCGATGGAAAATATGCTTACCGCCTAGAACTACTATACCATTACATAGGAGGGGTTTAGCTTATGAATTTTAAAAATTTGTGTCAAAATTATAACAAAAATTACTAAGGACTAAAAATGAACATTAAATAAATGTTTGAAAAAAGTTTTATTTAACAAGCAGAATAAAAAATCAAACATAAATTCAAGTAAAATTAGCGAAGTGAATGCTTTCAATGTCGAGGTCCAGGACTGGAACTGAATTGACTAAGTAGGTTTACCGCATAGTATATGTCGGGTCGTGTGCATTGTGCCAAATACATTAGATAACCAATTGTCTCTTGGTATGGAACATTCTTTTTGAATTCAATATCTTTATTTCAGATTCACTATTTTTATTTGATATCTTTTCACTAGAGTTCATTGGTGTCATCGTACGTTTGGCCTTTTCCATCCCAAACTATACAGAACTTTCTCAATATATTGCTCTTGATCAATTGCAATTAAACAATCAGATATTGTTATATGCATTCCAAGGATTTGTTTCGCTAGTTCAAGCTGTTTTATTTTGAATTTTTGATGGAATTGCACTTTCATATGTTCAAGCCAGTTGGTTTTATTTGAGAAGAGCAAAAAATCATCAACGTATACCGCTTTGATAAGTATATTTTCATTTTTTGCTTTGACATAAATGCACGGATCATGCTTAGATATTACTAGTCCAAAAAGTTTTAGTTGTGTTTTTTCCAGCTCTCAATTCCGGACCCTACTGGACTGCTTTAGTCCATCTAAGGCCTTTTTTAAACAACATATCATCGATGGGTTTCCCGACTCTGGTAGTACGCAGGCTGTTCCTTAAGAATTTCTTCCAAAAGGTTTCCTTGAAGAAAAGCGGAAATTGCAACCATCTGTTCCATCTTGTGGTTTAATTGAACTGCGATTGCGAAAAGATATCGCCGAGTACTGTGTCAGACAACACGTAACTGCGTCACCATAGACCATAGTTTCACTGCGAGGATCCTTTCATGATCATACTGGCCTTGTAGCAAGCAATTTGTCCGGTGAGATTACTTTTGTATGGAAGACCCATATAGATTTTATCGTCTTTCGATTGTTTGATAAGGCTTGAAGTGTCCATATATCATTTGCGAACAGTGACTGCATCTCTTCTTCCATAGCTAGCTTCCATTGGTTCACATGAGGTCTGGATAATGCTTCCTCTGGCGTCGCCGGGTGATCTTGAAATTGATTTTGGTACGATGCAGGTGCTACAAAACCTTCATACGGTTCCATTTCATCTTCAGGAAAGGAAAAAGAAGAAGAATCATCTTTTTCAAGTATAAACTCCGTATAATTGCCTGGTGGTTTGCGCTCCCTTTCGCTGCGCCTCAACACCTGCTGTTGCAGTGGGTTAGAATTGAATTGCTGAGGGAGCGCTGAAGAATCTGAATCAATTGATGCGATTGAATTTTGAAAACTGTCTACGTGTATTGCATCTTTTTGTTCGTTGCTGATGACGACATCTTTGGCCAGATCGTTGTGATTGTTTTCAGCATCACTTTGGTTGCTGTTCTCGGGTGGTTGCATTTTGTCTGGGTAGATGAGTTCAACTTTGTTACTTGTTGTTGACTTCTTAAATGTTTTGGATACAGGGAAGTTAGAGTCTTCACTAAAAAACGTATACATCCCGACTTTAAAAAAAATAATTTTAACTGGGTTGTAAAGGCGGTAGCCTTTGGTGTTTTCATCATATCCGACCATAATATATTCGTTGGAGTTTGGATCCCATTTTTTCGGTTGGCTTTCGGGATGTGTGCCATGGCCGTGGTCCCAAACATTCTGATATACGCAAGGTCAGGTACTTTTGGATCCAACGCTTGAACTGGTGCTGTGCTAGTTCCTTTCGATAGTGAACGGTTTATAAGATATAACATCAATGAAGAAGAAGAAGTCAAGTGTCAAAGTGCTACTTTGCTTATATCCAAAGTAAAATCAAATTTTTAAGCATTTTTGAAGAAATTTTAATAATTACTCTTGTGAAAAGTGGATTTTCTGTGAAAGTGGATTAGTATCCTATAGAAGAAATTGAAATCTGAGTATACTATTTTAGATTTTATTAAATTTTGATTTTCATAACCTCAACAGGCGTGTGAAAAATTATTGATTTCGTTCCCTTATAATATTTAGTTACACTTGAAATGTCCAGCAAGTGTGGCTCATGTGGTAACGCGGTTCGGAACAACGATCCTGCGATGGAGTGTGATGGAGTGTGTGGCAAGTGGTTTCATACCAGCTGCATTCAGATGCCTGATGGAATCTATAATGCCGTGAAAAATGTTACCAAGTGGGTGTTCTGGGTCCGTCCCAGTGATAAGGCCTCTGCGGCAAGGGCAATAAAATGCAAAGTTCCACTTGCGAAAGAAGGCAATAGTGATATTATTGAAAAAATTGCCGAATTAGTCGATTCCAATTCCACACTAAACCACAGAATTATTGATTTGCAAAAGCAGATTTCAGAAAAGAGCCCGTATCTGCCAGTGTCGTATTCAGCTGCTTTGACCAACCCTCCGGCAAAAAGATCGCCCAAATTCAACGGAGGAGTAATGGTCCGTCCAAAATCTAAACAATCTGCTGATCATACAATGCAGCAAATTAAGAAATCTTTTAAACCTGCAGCTGCTAAAATTCCTATCACATATAAGAAGGAATTGTCAGATGGAGGAATTATTCTCAAGACTGAGAGCTCAATCAATTCAGAGGATCTTGTCGGTTCTTTGCAGGAATGTCTAGGTGAGTCGTACTATGTGGAGCGTACGAAGGAGTGGAACCCTAGGCTTATAGTGCATGGGCTGGAAAGGTCTTTTGACAGTGATGAGCTCCTGGCTGAGATTAAGGCCCTTAATCCGAATATACCTGATGGTATTTTGAAAGTTGTTATATGCTGGAAAAATAGAAAAAATGAGAAATTTTCGATGATATTTGAAGTTCCGGGAGGATTATTTAGGACACTGGTAGATACATACAAAAATATTGACTTCAACTCTCACTACTGCAGAGAAGAGCTGACGGTCAGAAAATGCTATAAGTGTCAGAAGTTCGGTCATGCTGCTCTGAGATGTAGAAGTCAAATAGAGGTTTGTGCCAATTGTGCGGAACATCATAGCACAAAAGATTGTAAGTCTCAGGTTTCGAAATGCTTGAATTGTCTGCTGGTGAATAATAAGAATGTTTCGCATCCAGCTTCTCATAAAGATTGTCCTGAGCACCTCAAGGCTGTTAAAACTTTCCAGAGGAAGTATAACTACTTATCTGAAATATGAGAATTGCCACCAATTTAAGTATATTTTATGCTAATATTCGAAGTTTAAGGAATAAGTTTATAGATCTTGAGGTGTTTTGTAGTTCGCATGAGAATCTGGATGCTATAATTTTAAACGAAACATGGATTTGTAGTAACGAAGTCAATCTGTATAATCTTGATGGTTATAATGCCGTATATAATTGCAGAGATCACTCTCAAGGAGGTGGGACTGCGATTTACATCAAGGGAAGAATAAGGCATAAAGTCCTACTGGTTGATAGTTATTGTAACACTTTAGTTATTTCTCTTGAAAGCGATAGAGGTGTTATCAATATTTGTACTTTCTATAAGGCCCCCTATGAAAATAGTTATGAGCTAGTTGAATATTTAGACAGTATATTACAGAATTATGGAAACCTGGTGGTTGTAGCTGACTCTTATATAGATATTTTGGATGAAAATAGCTATTGCAGCATAAACTATTTAGATATGCTGCTTATGAATGGAGCAACAGTCATGAATAACCTTCCATTTAGAATAACTGATAATCGTGCTTCTCTCCTTGATCATGTTGTCTCTACATTAAGCAGGCAGTTAGCAACTTTTAGTATTAAATATAATGATTGGCCGGAACTTGACCAT
The DNA here is from genome assembly GCA_963969285.1 of Odontomyia ornata. Taxonomy (NCBI): domain Eukaryota; kingdom Metazoa; phylum Arthropoda; class Insecta; order Diptera; family Stratiomyidae; genus Odontomyia; species Odontomyia ornata. The sequence goes on from OZ017741.1 coordinate 227,123,088, forward strand.
AGCACGTTATTTATTACTTTGGAAGGAATTAAAAAATTGTTATCTCCTATTGTTAAGAAGAAAATTTATAGTTTTGATAAAATTAAAATCATTGAATTGGTTAGAAGCAAATGTACGGCTTATAATGATTATATATCTATTTCCGAAATAATAAAAATAATGCAAAATGCAAAAGATGCAGCTACTTCCATCAGAATGATTCGAACTTGGAGTAATAATTGGTTAACTGGTGATATTCTTAGGGAAATTAGGAGGAAGAATGATTTATTTAATCGACAAAAAAATTGCCAGGATGATCCTATATTGAATCAGAAATACAGGGTACAAAAGAATAGGGTTAACTCTTTGATAAGATCAGCTAAAAAAAATGTATTAAACAATCAGATAAATGCTGCTGAGGGAAATTCTAGAAAAATATGGCAGATTCTAAATAAAGAATTATTCTCCTCTGACAGGACTAAGAATCAAATTTCGGATATTTCTGTTGATTTACTTGGACCCCACTTCGGATCTGTTGGAAAAAATTAGCGGAAGAACTTGACCAAAGATTCAATCTTTTAAATTTTGATAGAAAGCAAATTCCTTATAACTCTAAGTCTATATTCCTTGAGCTTACCAATACTAAAGAAGTAGTGTTATGCATTAACTCTTTAAAGAACTCTTCGGCTGGTAGTGATGGTATTTCGGCAAAACATCTAAAACTCGTCAGTGATATAATAGCTCCAATGTGGTATCCGACTTTAATAATATCATATCTAATGGGATCTTTCCAACAGACTTTAAGGATGCTATAGTTGTGCCAGTTTTCGAATCAGGCAATGTAAATGACCCTAATAACTATAGACCTATTAGTTTAACTAGTACTTTGAGTAAGGTACTTGAAAAAATAATTAATAAACGTCTGATTCGCTTCATTGAAGATTCTTTGGGATTTGATGTAAACCAATATGGCTTTATTGAGAAAGGTAGCACAACATCTGCTATGACTGATGCCTTACAGTTCATCAACAACGAACTAGATGTAGGTAAATATATTGCAGCAATATTTGTTGACCTAGCGAAGGCCTTCGACACTGATGAACAGCCTTCGACACTGATTCTGCTTCAATGCTTAAGTGAACTAGGAATAAGAGGCACTCCTTTGAAATTGTTTGAAAGCTTCCTGAAGGACAGAACAATTGCTGTTTGCTTGAATCAGAAAATGAGTGATAAATATAAAATCAACATAGGCGTTCCGCAGGGTTCTATATTGGGTCCAACTTTATTTATTTTATACATTTATAATATTTATTTTTCTTATTTGAAGGGCAAATATATTGTCTATGCGGATGATACATTGCTATTATATTCGGATTTCTCTCCTAGTGCATTAGAACGAAAAGTAAATGACGATTTAAAGGAGTACGGATCATGGTTGTTAGGGAATAACTTAACTATAAACATTAAAAAGTCCAAGTTTATGCTATTTAAAAAACTGAACAAAGTAGATATTGTGTTGGACATTAAAATGTTCAATGAAAGTATTGAGCGTGTAGCATCGTGGAAATACCTAGGTCTTATCATAGATGATAGATTTTCATGGACTCAACAGATTACTAGTATGAAATCGAAATTGGTTTTTTGGATTAGGGTGTTTAGGTGTAAAAATTACTTAGATATTGGTCTCAAAAACTTAATTTATAATGCTCATGTTTTGCCTTTGATTACTTATGGAATTATGAATTGGTGTCATACTTTGGAATCGAACATTGATTCAATTCATAGAATGCTGAATAAGATTGTCAAGGCTATACATGGCTTGGATAGACTTACCCCTAGTATTACCCTTTATCCACTAACGAAGAAATTTAGTATCAGGCAGATGATATATATGGAATAAACTAAATTCATTTTCAGAATACTTAATTCTGAAATGAAATCGGGTGTCCAGCTAATCAAACACTGTGACATTCATTCTTAGAATACCAGATATAATGATTATCTTAAGTTGTCGTTTGGTCGAACTAAAAGAAAACATAGCGACCCTGTTAGATTGGCAATGGAAGTATATAACTCATTACCAACTGAGTTAAAAAAAAGTTAAATCTTTCCAACATTTAAGAAGCTACTTAGGGAACACACTGTTGAGGTTTGGAGAATCTGAGAAGTCATGTTTTGCGATCCTGTTTAAGTTTAATTTATGCTGTTTTTTTTCTCTCTGTTTTTTTTTTTTATTTAAAAAGCTTTAAGATTTTGAACATTAAATAGCTTTCCTTACACCAGCAGCCTTTAGTTGCTGACTGGGAAGTTGCAAATTTTGATAGAATACCGCCGCTTTCAAAACGTAGAGTTTTGAGCTTGAGACCACTTTGCTTTTTTGTGAACGTCATGAAGTCTTTAAAACATGACAGTACTTCCTAATCCATTATTGTTTTTAGGAAGTATAAAAAAATTTTCCTCGATTTGTCATCAACAAATGTTATAAAGTAATGTCTTCCACCAAGTGAACTGTGTTCCATGGGTCCACATATGTTAGTGTGCAGTAATTTAAGCAGCTCATTAGCTATGCTGCCATACTTACTGAATGGCAACCTTTGTTGTTTGCCAATGGCACACACCTTGCAGTCTTTGTCGATTTTGTTGGTAAAAAAAATCCAGTTGCCAGTCTACTGCATAGCTTCTCCAAACTTTCGTTATTCAGGTGGCCCATTTGACGATGCCAAAGGTCCTTGTGCCCTTTGAGCTACACACATTCAACATTCTTTGACGATTTCGTGTCCAAATAAATAAGTTATTAACGTTTCTGTCTGTTGTAATTACTTGTTTTTTGAGTTTACAACTTTGACACATTTGTGGTTGAATTTTACGGTGCTTTCTTGTTTTACGATTTCACCAACAGATAAATGTTGACGGATAAATCAGGAATTGACTTCACATGAGTGACTTCAAGTGCAGACGAGTTGCATGCTGGTCTTATTGTTGCGGTTTTACCTGCGCCTTGCTTTTGTTTGCAGCAATCACTATGCCAACATCTTCAGATAAACAATGCAGCATGTTTTCGTTAAAACTCATGTTTGAGGTGGCCCCTGAGTCAAAGTACTATACGTCTTTGTTTCTCGGATAATCCATCGTAGACAAAACACAACTGAGCCCGTCAAAATTTTTGTTTTTATTCGTGTTGCGGTAACTTCTTGAGCGGCAGTTTTTCGCAATATGGCCAAAATTGTTACATACTCTGCAGCTGGGTGCTTTTTGTGAATTTTTGAATGACGTTTGGCATGTGTCTGTGTGGAAAGCTGAACTTTCACTGCCAGGACGTATGTCTTGCAATAACTTAGTTTTTTCACATCACCATTAATTTTTGAGCCTGTATTCTCCAAAGCCATTATCATCGGGCCGTAATCATCTGGAAGTCCAGCAAGCAGCAAGGAGTCAACCTATTCCTTATTTATAGGAAATCCAACTCCATTTAGAGATTGGGTTGTGGTAATAATTTCCTTTATATATATGTCTATGGAACCGCAATTCGCAAGTGACGTTGTAATGAGCTTACGCAAAAGTGTTACTCGACGTGTTAACCCACTATCTTTGTACGCATTTACTAGCTGCTGCCACAACACCTTGGCTGATGTTGCACCCTGTAGATGGACATAGCATGTAGGATCAATAATTAAAGTCAACTTATTTTTTGCACGTCGATCCTGCTCAGGATCGGCAGTGGTTTTGGGACTTCCTTCTTCATCGAGTTCATAATAAATTGTCGTTGTCCAAAGATTACCCGAGTCTAAGAACGCTTGCCCATCAATCTTCTATGTCGGGTAGCTCTCCCTACCGAGCAGTATATCAATTGAAATGCTTCTAGCACTGTTTTCGGACTTGTTAGCACTGTTTTCGGACTTGAAATTTTTTAACTTTTATAAAATTCAACAAAAAAGCGAAGCGTTTTCAGAATTTTTATTTTTTTTTTGCGAGGGGCCCATAATCTATTAGCAGAGAAAAAGGAAAATACATGTGGACGGCTTGGTGACTACGACAGAAAAGATATTTTATTTAAAATAGGTTATCTACTACATAAAAGATACATAACAGTGCGACAATGAACATTCGGATTATAGGGTGACTAACAAAAATTTATCACAAAACCTTTTTTGAGAATAGCTCCTTTCTAGTAATATGTCGAACAGGCGCTCATAGGTAGGAAAGTTCAAGGAGTGTATCTATGTATATAAACGTAGATCATTTCAAAATATTTAATATATTGACACTTTAAAAGCTTGAGATACCGACTAGGCTACTTAGAATTAATATTGAAGAATGGTATGATGAATTACCCATGAAAACTAGGATTATGATAAATTTTATTTAAATTTATTTTTTACGTTTTAATTCAGTTTTTTAAATGATGTGTACCTCTACTTTTTCACTTTAATTTTATTTCAATTTTGAAGAACTGGAACAGCTTTTGCATTATCTTATTTCGAAATTTGATTTGGAAGCCAACAAGTTAAATAAAATTTAAAACGTTCACAAATTGATCATTCAAAACAATATAACGGATTACATGTTAACGTCGATTGAATTGTAAATATTTATTGTTCTTCATACACAAAGAATGATTGCTTTCCTTTTGAAATCCTTTGTGAAGGTTTGAACGAACGAGCCCACGTAAAATATGTATGAAAGTATATAAATACTTTGAATGGAGAGGAGACCATTGTTATTGCAACACATTCATTCTAGTATCTAGCGTTTCTTTAACTCGGGAATTTTCCGTTCCTCAAAACAAAGTTGTTTAGACTGTACTTACTTTATTTCACGTGAGAAATCAACAATTCTAATTCCCATCGAAGGAAAACATACTACACACATTCTTAAACGACCGCAGACATCGTATGTACGGGTATTTAACATTCTGAGATACATTTTATCCAAAATACCAGATCTGGAGGAGTGAGCATCTATTTTTCGTCTGAAAAGTCCTTTAAATAATTTCAAGCATGCTAAATCCTTATTTTATCGATGAATTCCAGTGTAAATGCCGGCTCGATTCTGAATACCATGACTACGCTGTCCTATTGTGTATGCTTTTACCACCTGCTAACCGCCACAAGTGTTTTCTTAAGAAAGGGTCGCTCTTGCTTAGATTAGTCCTTCGCGTGTCGTTAGTGTTTGCGTTTCTCCCCTCTGTAGATGAAAAGGGATGATGACGATATGCTTGTATTATACATGGAAGCTTTCTTTTCGTTTATGTAAGTGCGCTCTGTTCACCTTCTATGAGTTGAGAGTTTGCGCAATCCTGACTTGACTATGTAATCGAATTTTCACATCGATTACATTCATCAGGTTACATTTCAGGACTTTGAAGGTTAATAATTTGTGTTTTAATTTAGACAATTGTGATTAAGGTGCCAAAAACAGTGAAATAAACCAAAGTGAATTAAAAGTAATCGAAAAAATCCTGAAAGTTTCTAATACTTTAACGAAATAATTTGACAATATGCCAAAGAAATTTGAATACGATGCAAATTTCTACAATCGTGAAAAGTTCAGTTTAACTTTAATATTTCTGAACACTTAAAATGTGAAACAAGGACAAAGTGCCAAATAAATGCTCTGAAAATTCGTTGATATTTAGAAAGATAATAATTATTTGCGTGTGTTACTAGTGAATAAATCAAGCTTAGGTAGAGCAAACAAAACTAGCACATTAGTGTATAAAATCATTTATTTAAAAAAGGATAGCATATAATTGGGAATAATTTTCATAGCAACCACTCAAAAAAGCTTCAGAAGCAGGTGAAAAGGATCTGAATATTTGCTAAATAACGTGAATCGATTCCGAGTTCGAGCGTGATATAACTCTGGTGTTGAAGAGTTGTTTTACCTGTCGCTACAGGCTTGCTGCTCAGTCTGGAAGTATGGATGATGATACTGATGAAAAGGATGATTCAAAAAGGTTTGTATTTTTCATTTTTATGTTAAAATATTGTTTCCTTTTAATATTTTATCAGTTTTCATATGCTCGGGTTGCACACAAAAAAGAGCGTTGTCTTACCGGTATTATATCAAAATATTTTATACAGGCGATTAAAAGTTTAACTGAGGTACAATCGTAAAAAAAAATAAACGCTAGATTTATGTAGTTCTAAGAATTTATTGCTTTTAAATATTTGCCTACTGCCCCAATTATATAAATTCACGCACAAATAATATAGATTCAAGCAATACGAGTGAAATTTCTAATAATGTGCACTAAAATTCAGAATCGGTAATACAAGAGGAAGAAAAAAACACCAATTGCAAAATATGATGGACGCGTGAAACACATTTTTTTTGAGTAATGAGTTGATGCATGATATTTGCATGCATTACTTTCAGGTGTAAATGATTTTAACCGTTTTTTTCTGAAATTTTTTTTTGAATTTCGCTGAACTTTTGACCATGTTCCATAGAAAAGCAGCAAATAAGTGTGTGCAAATAAGTATGGATAGATATGTACAATCTTTGACAACAATTCTTTGCTATAAACCCCATCAGCTGATACATGCCATCCTTACAGCCTCCCAAGCAGCCCATTGAGCCAGAGGACATTATATAGGGTTTTCCATCCAGGATATAATAAATCGATTGTGAGGCGCGCTGTGTGGCTAGTGGCACCGTCTTGTTGAAACCACATATCGTTGATGTCAAGTTTATCTAATTCTGGCTACAAATTATCTTCCAACATAACACGATAGCGCTCTCTATTGCTGGTAACATGACGGTCGTTTTGATCCACGAAAAAATACGGCCCAATTATACCTCCGGCATGAAAACTGGACCAAATAGTATTTTTTTGTGGATGCAACCATGTCTCAAGCAGCACATTTTCGTTTGTTGCTGACCAAAAATGCATGTTTTGCTTATTAACAAAGCCAATGAGCCAGAAATTAGCTTCATTGCTGAAGATTATTTTTCGATGAAACCGACTCAGAATTTCGGTAGTAATTCTTAATAATTTCCAAACGTTGCTAGTTCGTGAACTGTACCATGGTAAAAATGTTGGCTTTAGCAAACGTTTTGACATTAACATTTCATTCAAAAAGTTTAAGGGTGCTTTGATATAAAGAAACTAAATTAATATGTCTCTAAAAGAAAATCCTATGTATGTCGACATCATTAAATCATCTTTTTATTTAAAGCTAAAATATGTCGTATAGATATCTTTGCAATGCACCACATAAATATCTTCTGGATATCTTTAAGATTCCAAGCGATGTCATCATTTAGTTTTAGGTGTTTCTGGGATGTGTAGGGGCGGGCATGTCCGTGGCCAGACCTAACTAGTTGTATGGGCACAAAGTAACGGAAGACGGGCAGGATAAAAATGTATAACAACAAATGATGAAATGAATGATATGTGAAAAACGTATATACTATTTTCGCATGTTATGGTTCGCGGCCACTAATTTTAATGTTCCGGGAAAGTGAAAACGCAATGTATTTTTCAATTGAGTTTAAAAGAGTTTATTTAAAAAAATGCACAATTATTAATTTCACTATTAAAAGTCTAACTTGTCTTCTAAAATCACTTCACAATCACTCAATCAATATCGCCTTTACCTTGCGCTACACTCTATCGCAGTTTTTATTATCGCGGTTGTAATGAAAATGATCCCCCCATTAATTCAGCTCGCCTTTATATAGAGTCTCTGGCCATTCAACCCATATCTCGTGCATTGGCGAATGTTCTGCCGAGAGTTACCTAGTATATTCGAGCAGCTTAATGAATGGAGTGACTTCACTTTCAGGTATTGATCATGCTTGGTGGGTTCTCGTGGTTTCGAGTAAATTCACTTTGTTGATCATGAGGTTCTTAATAGTTGTGAAAACAATTGCAACAGTAGCTCACAGAATTATGCGTGCATGTAACACTATGTATGTTTTGAATTCATATTTGAAAGCAAACATGCAGCCAATATTGTTAAGCAAACAGTACAACGACAGTTTACAATTTTTTTATCATTAAATTTTTGAAGAATCATATCATTGACAGGTGCTGTGGCCTATTGATTGCAATCATTGTCGAAAACGTTGATTTGGAAGTTGCTGTACCACTATACACTCAAATGTCTCAACAGCTGCCATCAATTCGAACGTTTCGAGGAAAGCTTCATGAAATCTAAAAAGAACTTCCAATCTCGTACCATCGTCAGTCTGTGCTTCCCGTTTCATAAAGAAGTTTTATATGATTATCAATTCTTCAACGTTCAAACCTGAAAATATATTAATTAGAGCATGTTAGTGAAAGGCAAGTGAGAAACATGCCAGTAAAAAATTTCATGCAGATCGTAAATTTTTTAAATTACCTAGTTCTTTGAAAACATTCAAACTATCAGCTTTGAATTCACTTATGCTGGAAATGGTAGTAAGTAGCTCTTAATTGTCTGGGAAGCGTCGATTGATTTCATTTATGATAAGATCAAGATATTCATTGTAGATTTGTTTCAGCTTCATCTTTGAATCCAGTAGGTCCCCATCAGTTGCGCGATTTGCAGAGTATGAAGGTAATGTGGTCTCAGTTATGTAGCTTGGATGCTCACTTGTTCTTATTTTTCGGACATTTTTTGTTCATGGATTCAGTCATAGGAATAAGCTTATTTGTATTTTCTAAAATCAACTTAAATTCCTTCTGGCTTGTTCTCATAACTTGAAATTGTAGAAGAACTGGCTCTAGTACGTCTAGTCCGTCTTTCAAGCTCGCTGTTTGTGACTTCACTGCAGCATCCGCTGGATGTAAGAGCCCCAGAAATTTTTTAGCAAAAATCAAGCAAAATCGAAATTCTTCCGTCTTTACGACTGTTTTGATTCCGATACTTTTTGCTCTTTCTTCTCCATTGAACAGTTTTGACTAGGTGACTACTTGATCCAGCACTCGGTTTATTTCAGGATAGTTAGATGACACAACCTGTGTAATTGCAAAATGACCAGACCATCGTTGCGGCAGCAATTGTACAATGGTCTGTCCTTCATACAAAGAAGAAATTTTTGGGTGGTGAAAAAATTCATGTAGCATCACACACAAATCGAAAAAGTCCCTCAGTGAATCATTGTCAGACACTGCTTTTACAACGACGAGATGGAAACGAGAGTTGGAGCAGTGTATGTAAGGAATTTTACGATTACGATTTCACCACTCATTACATCAGCTCCATCATAGCATTGGCCCAGAAGACGTGGCAGATCGATATATTCTCACGCAATATTTCAATAGTTTTCTTGGTAAATTTTTAAGTGTCCAATTCCTTAGTTGTGAGAATATTGAGTAATGATTCTCGAGCTTTTCCATTCTTCGCGTATTTAAAAGGGATAGCTTTGTTTTTTCGGTTGTTTTTGTCTTCGGTTCCGTCTTCCATTAGTGTAAACCATGGAACAGCACCCTTTTTCATATCAGAAACTACTGGTTCTCTAACAGGCTCCGCCATGATTTCAATTATTTCATTTTCTTTCTCTGGAGATGTGTATTTTCTATTTTATGGAATAGTTTCGTTGCATAAAGCTAAAAAGCTGCCTTTGTATAATGTGAACTCGAAAAGTTTAATGAATAAACCATGTTCAGTTTTCTCATCAATGTCATAGGATCCGCGAAAGGGAAGTTCATTGACCGCCTGGAATTCAACGACTTCAATAATCGATTTTACGTAGCATTTATGTTTTTCCAGGGTTTTGTCATTGACAAGGGTTGAAATTTCTGTGTTTGCAGTTTGTCGATTCTTGTCTTGTTCCCACATAATCATAGCTGCAACATGCAATCCTGTCTTTTCAGGTCTTGGAAAACCTCTATTAGCATCTTTCGAATTTTTCCAATTTATAAAGCCACTCAAAGTATATGCAACATCTTTCAATCCTAATGGTTTAAATTGCATACTCGTACATGCATAACAAAAGGCAGCGTCTTTTTTCACCGAGTACGTCACCACTCATGTTAGTGGAACCATGATGTTCGAAAAGAACGATCACTGCTTTTAGGGTACTGCGTCAAAACTGTTTGTTTGATAGGTTCTCCCTTTTTAGGCAAATCTTTTGGCTCATTAATTGACAATGTTGATGAACTAACTTGAGCATTTATAGTATTCGTAGATGAAGAAGTCGAAGGAACGTTGGGAGTCTCTTCTAGACGGGGACGTTTTCCACCGAAATAATTCCTTATGTCCATAGTAGTTATAAAAGAGGAATGTTTCATTCAATTCAGAATCGCCTTTTTAATGTTTCAATATGTAGGAAAAGCCGCATTCACGTAACATTACCTTGGAAAGAATTTTTTCACATCACACACTAGAATCAGCGATTGATTATAACTATGACCTTCCTCCTTTTAATATATAGAAAGATATGCTGTAAAGCTAAAACTATATTACATAAACTGGTAATTTTCTAGTACAATTAGCTTACCGCGAGAGTTGCTACCAAAATCGATATCGCAAATGTGCACAAATGTAAACACACCTAACTTAGATTTAGGTGATCTAAATAAACTTTCTTTGAGAGGTGTTGCGACCAATATCACCAACACTAACAAATTTTGAGTAACCTCAATGCTTAAAATTTTTCTAAACGTCTATTTTTTCTTAGATTACGCCCGTTGACTGACCCTGTACGGGCAAGAAGTCACTTGTACGGGCATTGCCCGTACATAGCTTCGGGCGTAGGGACGGGATCCTTGAGCAACATCTAATAAAATATACTAAATTTCCGGTACGCCTGAGATGCAGATGGTGAGGTCTTAGAAGTTCAAACATTCGTTTTCAGGGCATATTAAAATAATTTTTTTCTAGGTACTGATGAAGCTTCGATAACATGATTTGGCTTCACACTGAGCTGAGATAAATAGAAGAAAAAATGCGCGCCAATATTCCCAACCTATACTTTTTCTGCCTAATGGCTCCTTCTTTCGGGACTTTGCCGGTCAACCACTTTCACAAGTTCAGACCCCCAAATTGTTTCTCGTCCCACTCAATTGTTTTAAACTTGCAATCGAAGGTAATTTCATTTTCTCGACGTTGCAGTTGATATCCACCTCAACGATAATTTCACCTGCTCGATCATCTGTGTGGGGAAAAGGTGAATTCAACAAACGTCAGTAAAGTAGTTTTCATCTGCCAAAGCAAACATTGATTTGTTTTGACAATTTCAATTTGTGATGATGGATTGCCTCCCCCCCCCCTATTCGTAAGTCGGACTCATTTCTGCGAACCAAATTAAATTGATGATGGGCATACTCTTCAAGTTGCAGTCTATCAAGGTTTGCACGTAAATTATTATTATTCTCCAATTTTAATCACTTTCATTTCACATCCCAACTCTTTTTGGATTGTAATCATTTTGACCAACTTACTTTTACATGTTTTTGATTGGCCGTTCTTTTTTGGATGTCTCTTTGTTGGGAACTTGCACTTGAGCGATGTTGGAGCATACTTTAAACTTGCATGTTCACATTCTTTCGATCAACGTATCCCAGTGAATGTTTATCCGAAAATGTTTCGGGGAAAGAACTTTAATTAAGTGCCGATTGTGGATACATCCCCAATGCACATGCAGCTATGGAGGGATTTGGAGCATTTCCATGGATTCGCGATTTTGATTGTTCTCTAGAAATTGATGTGGTTTGTGTTTTACAATTGCTAACTTCTCATGGCTGCCGTGCCATTTGTTATTTACTTTGTGTGCTTGTTGTCTATTCCAGTGCCTTCGTCACAAAGTATTTGTGTACTTTGGCGGAAGAATACTCACGAATGATTGGTTTTCACGTCCATAACATACTGGGAAACGATGTGCCGTATTGCGTGCGCATTCTTGCATTCACTTTGATGCTACTCAACGTTGTCAGGCGTTGTCAGGCGAATTGGATTGTGTTGCAGCGTTCAAGAAAGTTTGAGATTCGCTCAGTGGAGTGTCCTGTTAGCTGCTGCTGTTTGATGTCACGTACTTTAAGTGTTGAAGGTCACCAGAGTGACGTTTATCTACTGCGATGACTGGTCCACGATTTGGCATCATTGCTGCGCAAAGATGAAGCTAAACCTAGTTGCGTCTTGTGCTCATAATGGCATCCATTACATTTAAAATAGTTAATGTTTCTTTTGAACGAATGAGTTCCTAAACAGATTAAGGATGCTCTACGCTTAGTGGAATTCGCATAGTTAGCCTCAGAAACCTGGGCCAATCGCTTTAATCAACGTTAAAGGTGCAGCTAACAACTTAAGGGTGACAGTAGATCTTGATGAGTACAAGGGCATCAAATACATCAGAAGTCAAAACTCCATCAAATTTTTTAATAATAGTACATTTTACGTTTTCATATGTACATAAAATTGAAAAGTGACCCTCGAATTCGCCAAAAATTTGTATCTAAATTTTCTAATAAAAAACACATGTTTCCTGGAAGTTTCATAAAAATCGAGCAATAAACAGTTAAGTTATAGACAATTGAAAATTTATAAGTTGCAGCAACAATCACATGTGATATTGTTTGCATACATATTCGGAAAAGACCCAAACTCTGCAAATGTATATAGATTTTAATGAAAATTTTAGAAATAATTTCTAACATTGATATGTCATCCTGAAAACTCAAACATAGAGGTGAGCACCCTGAAAATGAAATGGTAGATCAAAATGCATAATAACCATATGTTAATTCTCCAAACTCGATTCATGGAAATAATGAATGAGTCAAGTTTTCATATTCAGAAGTTTGATATTCAGAAGTTCAATTTTCTAGTAAGTTTATAATACCGATCTAGCAGGAGCAATCTCCTGCTACTTTTACTCGTGTCTTTTTCATTTTTCGCTTAGTTGCTTTCAGGCTAACATTTCAGAGGCAATAAAATGGTTGAATGTTCAACCAACTTTCAATGGAAACAAGGTTATCAGTTTATCGCCTATATATTTTTTTGCCGACTTCTAAAGGAAAGGTTTATCAGTTTATCACGTATTTTCCTTGTTGCTTTTTTCACGTATGTTCACGCATAACTTTTGAATGAAGATAGATAGAAGGGTTCTGTTTTTGGCAAATGATACATCTTGTTTTTAATTAGGTTCCGTTTAAAGGACAAGGAAATCAAATAACGGTAAACGATTTTTACCGTTAGAACACAAAAAAAAAATCCGACTTTCACCTATTTTGTTCAAATGATATTTTTAGAAGGTTTCATCTCTCCAATCAGACTATCCAACGAAAGCTCTTCTTATTCTTGTGATAGGTTAACGTGTTGCCTTTTCTAGCTCGTGTACCCGAAATTTGTATGGCAGATGTCATCTTTTCAGTCCCGTATACGTAAGACTTGCTCTGAAACCATGCAGCTGGAGAGATGGGTCCATAGCAGCATGGATCGCGTTAATGAGTCTTTCCCTAGTGAGTTTCTTGACTGCTTTTCCAGTTTTGTTTAGCATACATAATAGATAGTATGCAAATCAGCGTTCCCTTTTCATTTTAAATACAAAACGCTATTGATATCATCACTTGATGGACGTCTGTCCATCAGTCCGTCTACATTTCATAGCACTCGAAAGGGTTGGCTTCTTGAACGTTTTTGCATCATCGTTATCATTGCAGTACTGTTGTTCCTCACGGGCCTTGACTTCCTACAGACAGCGACTGCAGTTGTCTTGGCCCATCAATCCGGTCCTTCAATTTAAGGATACCGAGCAGCAACGTGGTCTCTTAGTCTGCAAAGTTGGACTAGAATTTCCTCGGTTTTCCCACTGTTCCGACGACGTGGTTAGTGTATTGCGGCTTTTCTAATTTTATTATTATAGAAACTTGTGGATAGTCAAACACCTCATGCAACGCGGGGTTGTATCTCGTTCACCATCAGTTCCCCTCTTTCGCTCCCACTATATGTTTAAAGACCTGCCTTTCATAAGCATTTAATGTGTTACGGAAAGCCTGGGGGAAGGTCCGTGTCTCACAACCATAGTATAACATGGACCCTATCACAGATCTGTATACATGTAGCTTTGTGCAGTTGGCGCCTTTCAGGATCAGAGAAGATTAAAAAGATTTATTTACATGCTAATTTCTGTTTCGTATTTCTTATATTCCTCTACTGTCTCTTTAAAGTTGTTAGAGTGCAAAAATATTAAAAGAGATTATAGGGGCATCCCCATCTAGAGCAGACCCTTATAATTTTTTTTTCATCAAATTTAGTCGAACAGGGTGTCATATGAAAAGTTTAAAAGAGAAAATATTCCCAATTGCAACTGGCCACATTTCATCCAAAAATCTGAAAAATTATCCGAGTAGAACTTTATGGAAATTATTTCCCAATGATCTCTTCTAGTTTGGCCAAGTCTATAACACAATCAAGGTCTCTTATCTCGAGGGTTGTCAGGTACGCGAATAAGATTACCTTTACCCTTTCCCCGAAGATTTCCTTGACCCCATCATGGAACGATTTTCTGTTTATTGCCTCTTCTCTGAATTTCAACGATAGTCTGCTGTTGTTGGCTGAACTGGCTTTATAATACTTTTGGTGTCTTACAGTATAACTACCCCTTGAATTCCCCGCGGGATATCTGCAAAGGCTTTCTTGTCTGTTGTCTTCATAAGCAATACATCCGCTTTAGAGTTTATACCGTAGCTTATATTTTGGTTCGCGTGTTGTGCCGCTAACTTTCTAGCTTTTTTGGCTCTAGAATCTTATACCTGATATCAATACTAGAATTTTTTGAACGCTATTGGTGACTTCGATTCTTTTACTGACCACTGTCCCCTTCCTAATGAGGCGTTCTTTATGACAGCAGCCAAACTCTTGACAATCGCTCGATTGTGCTATCTAGCTTCTCTCCTGAAGGGAGATTCTCACCATTTAATTACCATACCTTAGTAATAAATTCACACAAAAGTACGTTTTTAACCACATTAATTTGGTTGTTTTTCACCGCGCTTTCTTTTTCTAATACTGGCTTTTCTAGTGTCCTTTCCTTCTTCGTAGGTCACTCCGGTATGCGAGATGTTTTGTTTTGCTACGTCCAAAGCGACTGGTATCTTTGGATGCTACATGCCCTCCACTTACTACTGTTCCTTCGTCCATTTTTCCTCTGTATTTGATTTCTTATTATAGTTATGGTTGATGTTGTTGTTATAAGTGCTTATGAATACAGTGTTTCAAGCTTTCCACTTGGAGCCATTTTTTCCATTTGTACCTTACATGGTTATCTCCGCAAAACAAAGAGGCCATACAAGTGTTTTCATCTTGAGGACAGATGCTTAGAGGCTAATCAGGAGTAAATCTCAACTGAAAATATACCATCAATCCAGTATTGTGAAACTTTATCATACTCCGAGCCCTGACGCGGCATTACTGGGATACTTAATTTTAGCCGCGTGCGTGTGTCTCAGTTCAGCGTTACCGTGCTATGATGCCAGGTCCTAAATATCGTATACGTTTAACCCAAAAAAATCATCTCCAGTTCATGATCGAACCGGGTCCCAGATATCAAAGCAAGTTTGGCAAGGTGGCTGTAGTACTCCCAACCATTTAGCCTTATTGAAGGTGCAGCAAAAAGCTTCTAAGAGTGGTTTTGTATTTGCTTTCATTTCCTAGCTTCACTACTCATTTATCCAAGCTTCAAAATTGCTGATCATGTTTTTTGGATCATACTGACTTGTAGTCTTTGTCGTATTGTCCATGATATATTTATGAAAAACCATTCTCATTCATTGTATTGTAACATAGCAGCAGTAGCTGCTGCTCATATTTTTCTTGACCTTAACTGTCTCATTCCGTAATCAAAACGATAGCCTAAACGACTTTGTGGGCCGTATTACCTAAACAAATTTTATATAATTTTCGAATCAATACGTACTGAAGCTAGACAAGAATGTAGTCGGTCTAATTGAGCACTTGATGCAAAATATGTTCAAGCCAACCAAACTGGAATCAATCCCTTTTGTCAAGAGTTCGAACCGCAGCATTCCTCAGACTGTAGATGTCATCAATTTTATCCCTACGTGAAATTTTTTGACTTTATATTTTTCAAGCTTTAGTATTTTGATCCCATCTGTAGAATCCGTTTTGGAGGACTCAATACTTTGTGAAAACAAATCATGTACTACTCATCAATTATCTGTTTCTTCGAAAATCTGCTGCTACCTGTTAGAGTATGTTGGTTATACAACCTTTTTTTCCACTGAAACACAAAATCTCTCTCTCTGATCTATATTTTCTGCTTCCTACAAAATTCTTTTAAGATCCTGATATATTGGTAGTAGGCCTCCTATGATTCAAATCAGAACAAAACAGGCGTAGGAAAAATAAAAAACAACATTTGACTATATCACGAATGATTATTAAAAAAAATATAAGAACATCATAAAAGGATTCTTGTAGGTATTGTATTACTGTGGGTTGTACTGGGCTGTTTCAACTTTTGTCAGAGCTAAAAATTACCTGTGAGGATGGTATTTATTCAAATATGCATAAAGAAATTCTGAGACAGTAAGCAAGATTTTGAAGAAAATCGTTACCGCCTGCAACGGAAATGGCCATATTCCAATTATATGACAACTTGTCTGATTTGTTTTTCTGTCATTTCAGAAGCAAGAAGGGATGATTATTTCAACCCTTGAGCTTCTGTACCATAAGCTTTATATCAGTGGTGATAAATAGGTTACCGATTTCGTTAAACTTAATAATTTTTAAGTTGTTGTGGAACTTTCGTCTCCTTTTAATCCATTGCACTTCGCCGAAATCAATGTTAGGATACCATCGAGCCGTCATACATTTGCTTATGATCCTTGTTCAGTAATAAACCGTCATTTACCGCCACCACTTCAATCTATTATACATCTAGGGGATCAGTGTTAGGACTAAGGATGGCTACCGTCGATTTATCATGCAGTCGCTCATGATCATCATCCGCAGTCACCGCTTCAATCCATTGCGCTTAGGCGGAATCATGTTTAAGACCAAAGAAGGCTATAGTCGAACCATCATGCACTTGCTGATGTACATTCACTAATAATTTCCCGCCGCCGCCAGGTAATCAGGGTCAGCATCGAGAAGGACTGGTACTGGATCTTCACGCACTCACCTCTCTTCATAAACCATCGGATGGCCCCCATCCACCACCACCAAGCATGCATAATAGGCAGTCACCACTGCCAGCTTTCCAACAAAATACCTTGCTATTCCCAAAGACGATTCGGATAGAATGTAATAGTTTAGTCGCAAACCATCGTAAGCTTGAGTAAATTTCCACTAGCAACAGACTGTCATACAATTGTCGTAACACTCCATAAACGACTCCACTTTTTCATTATATCAAAAAATTTTGACTTGTTGGTAAAGAAGTGTTACTTCAATATGGTTCCATCTAAAATATGAGGTCAAATGTCTTTTGTTGAGCCTTGATAACAGGTTTCATCGGAGGAAACATGTTGTAATAAAGTGATCTTGAACAAAGGACAACTTCTGGCAATATCGCAAGGCCATTGACAGGACAGCGTTTAGAACAAAGAAATCTGCTCTTGGTATACATACATTGCATTTATTTGGCTCATTTTGTTACATACTGTATTTTTTTGGAGGATTAAGACCAATTCCAAACAGGTAGCAGCTTTACTGAAAAAAACGAAAAAAATGGTTTGAGCGTATTCTCACATGCATATAAAGATCCTAAGCTCTATCTTGGGGACTATGTGGCCCAGCTGCCCCGAGGTTGTTGAACTGTGGTGGCTCATGATGAGAAAAGTCTATCCGCCTCGCCAAAACCACAGTTTGTTCCACGCATTAGTCCTTTTGTTAGAAAAGTCGGACCTTATTGGGTCAAAGATACGTGTTAATAGTTGATAACCAAGCTGGCCCGTGTGAAGAATAAGTTTTTGTTTCACTTAAAATATTGCCGTCTCCGTTCAAAACTTTCTGTGCGTTGCATTGGCTTGTTAGAAGAAAGTGATCTCTCTTACGACAGGGTCTAATATTTTAAAAAGGGCTTCTGAGTTCCTAAAGTAAAATCATCATGTTGATAAAAGTTCATTGCCATTTTATGAAATCGGCACGTCATATTACAGTAGCAGACTGCCAATATGTTATTGAAACCATACTCTTTTAAAGACTTGTTCTAAATTTGAGTCATTTTCCACCGTTCGTTACCGCAAATTTTTCATTTTCCGTCGGGCCTTACCTATTCTTGTTGCAAAACGCAAAAACCAAAACAAATCGGTTTGCGATACAAATAAAATAATTTACTTCAATATTTACCATAAACTTTTTAACCTTCTAATTCATTAAAAGGCTCAGTTTCAATATCTTCTTTTCTAGGAAATCACGTAATCTCAGTGAGAAAAAGCGTCGAGACCAGTTCAATTTACTGGTCAATGAGCTCAGCTCAATGGTCTCTTCTTCCAATCGTAAAATGGACAAATCTACAGTTCTTAAGTCAACAATTGCTTTCCTCAAACATCATAATGGTAAGAAGCAGTTTATATTTCGGCCGTAAATTGAATTCTTTTTTATAACCTTTCATATTCAATTTTCAGAAGTTGCAGTTAGATCTAGGGTACACGAAATTCAAGAAGACTGGAAACCTTCATTCCTATCTAATGAAGAATTTACCCACTTAATTTTGGAAGCCTTGGACGGGTTCATTATGGTATTTTCTACATCAGGTCGGATTTTTTATGCTTCAGAGAGTATAACGTCCTTACTTGGCCATCTCCCGGTGAGTAGAATGTTTTGAAACACATAAAGGAACTTATTTATTCCATTTTTCAGAGCGATCTGTTGAATATGACAGTTTACGATTTAGCTTATGAAGAAGACCATTCCAAACTGTACAATATCCTATTAAATCCTGTTTGTGTTATTGAACCTTTACAAAATGGTCTAAATAGGGAAAATCAGGTTAACTTTACTTGCTATTTAAGGAGAGGTGGCTGGGATTACCGCGAAGACTCATATGAACTGGTGCAATTTGTTGGTTATTTCCGTAAGTGTCTTTTTTTCATCTCTTTAGATTATTTTTGAAAACCTTTTTAAATTTTTCAATTTTATAATTCCAGGAAGTGATGTCGATCTTGACAATATGTTGCCAAATACTCGATCAAGTTGTTACGGTGGTGACACCGATTCGAGACTGATATTTGTAGGAACGGGTCGAATACAAACACCTCAATTAATACGTGAAATGTCCATAGTGGATTCGTCAAAAAGTGAATTTACATCACGACACAGTTTAGAATGGAAATTTTTATTTTTGGATCATCGAGCTCCACCAATAATCGGTTATTTGCCATTCGAAGTGCTGGGAACTTCGGGTTATGATTATTATCATTTCGATGATTTGGAAAAAGTTGTTTTGTGCCATGAAGCATGTAAGTGTTCACGAATAATCGAATTACTGAGGTGGGATAGTTTAGCAATAATTACTGACGGCGGCTAATTCTGGGATAGTTTTTAGTGCTTTGTAAAAAAAATTTAAAAGAGCGTACTAGTTTCACGTCATTTTTGTCCGTCTATCCGTCTGTCCGTGCGTCACAGCAAGTTTCCTCAGAAATTACGGCAGCCACATAGCTCAAACTTTGTGAAAAGGTCAGAAGTGGCGGTTTCTCAAAAGTTTAAGTCTTATCAAACATTCTCTCATAACGAGGTAGCCCTTAAAATATTTTTTTAATCCAAAGAAAGTGGAGCGGCATAATGTATGAAAGGTCTTGATTAGAAATTTTAGAATCTCAAATAAAAAAGTCATTTTATGCATCAGGAGGTCCAAGAGGAGGCAACATGTACGAAAATGTCGTGTATTTTCTTCCAACTTTCAATTTAAGGAATCTTTCTTAATTTGAATATGCCCAAATGGTCGTGCATTCAAAAAAATTATTTTACCTGGAACAAAATGGTGGCTGCTATGTACTTAGGAATGAAACTCTGCACCTTTTGGATGAATTTGAATGATTTCTTATACAAGCATTAGATGAATAATTCTAGTCATCGATTCATGCTATCAGCAAACTTATAACGAGCCCCAGGATGGTTACAAAGCCCTCACGGTAGGAGCGCTCTCCTGCTTACACAGCTTGTTTGGTATCTGATACTTGTTTACCAAATGTGATTGAAATCTCGAGTCAATCCATTCGTCCGTTAGTCCATTGGTGTGCCATAGCATTTTACATCCAAATCTTTATTATCTACAATTATCAAACTTGAGAGGTGGACCAGAAATGGTTGCTTCTTAGAAGAGGATTATCACTATTATCAGCAAAACAAGGCGAAAGGAGAAGCATGCATCGAACACATATGATTATGAAGCTTTATGCATTGTAGTAATAAAAGAGTAAATGATACGATACTCAAAGCACTTGCTTGAAACTTGCAAAGACATTTGGTGATTGAAGCAACTCAGCTCCTCTATTCAATCAGTTCTAGCCTCATGACCCCAAAGTAACTAAATTAAAAGCGGCCAAAAGGTTCTTTCCCCCAAACTTTGGCAAAGAGCTTTCCAAAGAAGGGGCGGATAAGGAAGCATCCAATACGACACGTAACATTAAAAAAAATAAACCTCGATGCAAACACTGCAGAAAGCACTGCTAGTCAGACCAGACAACGGCAGTTCGTACACAGCTACTTCTTCTTCTTTGTAGGGATACAGCCCCCCTCAGGCCATCACTTCCTGCAACAAGTGCCTCAATCTACTTTGGCCCTTCGACCGCTTCCTCCGATTTCAAAATACAAACAGCGATGAACTATCTTCGTCGATTGAGTCAAACCAGCTTTTCCTTGGTTTCCCCACTGGTTTCCGGTCTTCAGTTGTCCCAACGAAAACCTTTTAAGGTATGTGTTGTTCGTCCTTCCGATTTACGTTCCCAGCCCATTGTAACTTCCACAGTTTTACAATCGTTGACACCTCCGGTTCGGCAAAAATTTCATACAACCCATGGTTGTATCGAATTCACACTTGGCCCCCGTCTAGCTTCGCTCCGATCACTCGCCTCAGGAACTGTGTGTCAAAGGCGTTCAATACATTTGCTAATGCTTGGGTTAGGGTCCATATATCACACTCATAGCATAGCACAGGTATTTTCACAGACTTGTATACTTGGACCTTTGTGCTTCTGTGTATACAACTAGTCTTCAAGATCGTCAAAACTGAAAAAAAAAATTTATTCGCGAGCTGTATTCTTCGGCGTATTTTGTCTCTTTTGTCACCAGTTCTCGTTATTTTAGCACCTCAATATGTAATAATATGCATTTTTATAGCAAATCTGTTTATAATCATTACTTTAATACTCAATCAATCTAATGATTACCAACCGGAACTAATTTATTGCAATAGCAACTTCTTTAACCCATCTGAAAAATACGTTTCTTGAAGCCTGCAGAAAACCTCTCCGTGGTGACAATGACCTCCTCATTAGACTCAAATTCCAGCCCAGCGAGTACTTTTTTTAAGTTTGGAAGTAAAAACAAGTCTCACGGGGCCAAATTTGGAGAATACGGTTTAAATGTAGCAGTTTGTAGCCCAATTTGGCCATGGCAATGGTGAAGTTGCAAGCCAGTGCGTTGTCATGGTAGATGAACACTTTTTTCTCCGGCAAATGAGGCCTTTTTTGTTCAGTTTGACGTTTCTCGAGGTCTACATAATATGCTTCTGTAGCGGCAATGACTTCCTCATTAGACTTAAATTCGTGCCCAGCGAGTGATTTTTTCAAGTTTGAAAATTAAAAAGAAATCTAACTGGGCCAAATTTGGAAAATACGGTGAAAGCGTAACAGTTCGTCGCCCGATTTGGCGGTGGCAATGGCGAAGTTGTGAGCTAGTGCATTTTTATGGCGCAAGAGCACTTTTTCACCAAACGGGGCCTTGATTCTTCAATTCGACATCGTTTCTAGGTAGTCGATGCAGGTCACGCCTGGTGAATCCCAGAAAACGGTGGCCATCACCTTTCTGGCCAATACGACAGGCTTTGCGAGTTTTGAAGCACGATTGCCGGTTAAAGTCCACTGTTTTAAGTGCTCCTTGGCCTTTGGTGTGTACTAGTGAAGCCATGTTTTGTTGGCAGTCAGAAAACGACGCAGAAACTTCTTCAGATTGCACTTAAATCGTGCCAAACACTGCTCTAAAGGGGTTTCACGGTATTATTTGCCGTCCGGAGTAAGCAAACGCGTCATACGCACATGGTTTTTATCTTGCGTAATGTCAATCGGTGGCCTACTACTATGAACTCGTGGATTTTTATTACGTTATCTTCCGTGGTAGCCGTTTTTGAGGCAACTGGGCGTGGCTCATCAAAAACTGACATAGGACCACATTGAAACTCGCTAAAGCAATTTTTCATAGTCGCAATCACAGGAACAAAGTCACCGTACACAATTTCTAAGCGCTCCTTAATTTCCCTGCGCAATTTTCGTCTAAAAGCACGAATTGAATCATCGACGGATCTTCGTCTTTCTCCATTTTTCTAAAATCCACCGACACGCCCTCTTCCACACGCGGTTAGAACAAAACTGAGAACATGTAATCTTGACAGCAGCTGTCTACAAGAATGTACTATGCGATTGTGAATCGCTCTTGCGATAGTGGCACCATCAGGTGGTGAGGCTAAGTACTTATCGGACCGTCATCGTACAGACACCAATAATAAGTCAATCATATGTATTTGCTTGGTGTGAGAGCAGCCGCGTTTCGACTCCTCTGAGTCATCTTAAGTATCTAAAGGATCCTTAAGACACTGAAGATAGCTCAGAGGAATTGAAATGCGTCCGGTCACACAACAAAGCGAGGCCCGACGGCTTTCATGTAAAAAGAGAATTGGCGTGTGAATATCAAATAATTGACAACAATAACATGTGCATTAAATGCTCCAATAAAAACAACAAGTTGGGTAGACAACCCTATGTTCATGTCAGAAGGGTTTTGTACACAACTTACAAAATGCAGTAACCAGCAATGTATAAAATTAAGAAACATGTCAAAGACGATTTTATTCGAGAAAATGTGAAATTCGAGGATCATACTATTATTAGCAAAGTTGAACGAATTTTGACTTCTGAGGTATTTGTTATAGTTATACCGATAAATATCTCCCTTGATAATTTTTTCAGATTTTTAAGATCACGGGTGTCCATTCGCAAGGGAGGAAACACATTTTTCATGTATTTCCCCCCTGTGCCCCCACTGAAGCAAGAACTGTCAGTTTAGGAACAGTTTTGAAAAGCTCTCATAGAAAACTTTCAGTTGATACTCATATCGGCTACCTTTTATGAAATTTTTTTTCAGGGGCCACTCCTCTGTACTGTAATCATCGAGTCATGGCCTGTTTTTTCGAATCCTAGAACGGTTACAAAGCACTTTTGTTGTGGCTACATTCATGATTTTTTTCAGATTTTTCGGATGGAAAGTGTCCAATCGCGAGGGGGGGTACCCAAAAAGTTCATACGTTTCCCCTTCCCCTGCCCCCCTAGGTACTCATAAGGCAATTTCAAGACTTGTTTTGATAAGATCTCATTAAGACCTTTCCAATGACACCCTACTCAACTACCAATGGTGAACTTTTTTTTGCGGGGTCACCTCCCTGTATGGGGAAACCCCCCTTAAACCCCTTTGAAAAAATTTTCCACCCTTGAACTTTCAAGAAGTCACCACTTCTGACCTTTCCACAAAGTTTCATTGCTGTAGCCTCTATCATCATTTTTTTACAGATCAATGGTCCTCAATCTTGAGGAAGATGCCAGTTTTTCCTCTCCCTGCATTCCGAAAAGCTAAAAATACTGCTTTAGAATTTGTTTTGAAAAGTTTGCACCAAAATCTACCATTTGAAACCCCACGCGACTACCTTCAGTAAAAGAATTTTAATGGGTACCCTTCCAATATAGGCTTTTTGACAATCACTTCTAATTTACACGTAAAATTTGGTGCCTGTAGCTGATAAATTCTCGACGAAAAACTGCTGTTACACACAAACAGACGGGCAGAAAAACGGACAGGCGCAATATATCTCAATAAGCTTTATTTGTAATACATAATCCTTAAAAGGATGCACATATGACGCACATTTTATTGTCTCCAGGGATGCTTATCTAAGACCTAAGAAGCTCAATTATGCCCCAAGAGCAGGGAAAACCCGCATTCTAAAGGAAACCCAGGCTAAGGTCAAAGCTGTGCAGCATTAATTGTAACCTGCAGACAAACTTATCTTCTGCTTCGTAGCACTACAGAACTTCTCGGGCTTTCGCTTCCTGCAATGAGCACCTCCAACTGTCTCGATCGTAGGATACGGTTGATAGCCGTATCCTACGATTTCAAAATCCAAGCAGTGGTGAATTGTCTTAATTGACCAAGGTAAACCAAAGTTTGCTCATTTTTCCAATTGGTAGCCACCCTTCAGTTCTCTCGACGAATACTATTTGAGTATATCTTGTTCACGCATATAATTCACGTGATCAGTTTATTGCAACTTCTGCAGTCTAACAATTGCTGAGGCCTCCAGATCGTCACAAATTTCATACAGTTCATGGTTGTATCGAATTCGCCATTAATCCCTATCTAGCTTCGCTCCGACTCAGGATTCATCTCCTGAGACGTGCAATATGCTTGTGGATGCTGGGGTGAGGGTCCACGTTTCACATACGTAGCATAGCACAGGTCTTATCACAGATCTGTATACTTGGAGCTTTTGCAATGATATAAAGTGCTTAAGTTTGGCACGGATGCCGATGCTCTAGCACAAGTGCCAACGAGCTATAAAGAAGACCGAGTGCAACTATTATTTGCGGGATCTTATGAGATGGTTTTTCGTCGTGCCACGAAGCTACACTACAAAATATTTATCACGCTGACTACTCTACAAGACGTACTCATCAATTTTTATTATCTTTAGAAACGTTCTATTATGTGTGCTTTACAGCCATTCAAAATTTGTTTGTCTCACTAAAGTTAGCAGCCACGTAGACTTGAGATGATCGCAAACATTGTACAAAAGGCAACCGTTGCTTTCCCTGAAGAAGGTCGTTGCATCACAAGGGTAATATCAAACCTAAAGATGAGAAAGTGGATGTAACATAGTTAACTATAACCTAGTAAAACAACAAACTAAGCAGTTTCGACGCCGTGACCACCTTCTCACTGTATGAGCAGCCACTCTTGATCATTCCGAGGCTGCTAGACTACTTAGGTTTATTCCACTTTATTCTTGTGCATGCAGCTGGTCTTCAATATCGTCAAAACTGAAAAAAGTATTTTATTTGCGAGCTGTATTTTCAGCATATTTTTTCTCTTTCGTTACCAGTTCTCGTTATTTTGGCGGCCAAATAACGTATTTCTCCACATTTTCGTAATTGTGTTCATTAAGAGCGATATTTCGTATATTGAGGTATTTTGCTTAACTGCATTATACGTTTTATTATATTCTCATTGATTTGTAGCCCTACTAGTTTTTCTCCACTGTCGAGTTTCAGGAAAAGCTCTTTTGCGGTTATTAACGAACGTGACAAAACGTTGATAATATCCACATCTGCTATCACTTGTCGTACAATAACATACCCCTTGTATCCACAGGTAGCTTCCTTATGACATATTTCAGAGCCAAATTGAATAGCAATGTGGCCAACCCACCTCTCTGGTTTATCCGATATTTGTGTCAAAGGCAACGGTGAGTTGGTTGTTGATGTGAACCTAGGCGGTTGTCGATGGCATCGTCATTTTGATAAGACGGACCAATTTGGTTGGGGAAGCAAAGCATTATTTGGTATAGTACGTTACGATCAATACTATCATACATATGCTTGCTTAGAGTCAACGAAAATTTTGTGCATGTCTAACCCCCAACATTTGTCAAGTACCTCTTGACTGTAAGCAGTTGGTCTATCGTCAATCTACATACTCTAAAGCCACGTTAATACCTCCCAACAATACTGTTGGCGTATAATCTGACTTTGATTTCTAATATCATTGAAAATATTTTATACGCCGTAAAAAGAAGTGATATGCATTTATAGCTTTCACACTGTAGCTTGTCACATATTTTTGTGGATAGGGAATAAAATGGATCTGTTCCACTGGCTTGGCATTTGTTCTTCTAGTCAAATGTGCTAGGTGACTTTATGGATGGCTTTCTGAATACCGCTGCCACCATATTTGATCACCTCTACCAGAATCTCATCAATGGTTGGTGGTTTATTATTGTTTGATGGCGAAATAAACTTGAGCCAATGGAAGCTCGTCGGGAATATCTATAGGCTCTGGTTATCTGGAGCTGCGGGGAGGACTAAATAGGTTCTTGCAGTATGATGTCCGTCTTTCCTAGTCTTGCTATCATCAGCGATGATGTTGCTGATATCATTAAGACAGGGCATGGTTCTGGGCTGATAAGCACGTTTCAGGCTTTTCACTACCTTATGCTTATCTTGTATTGTTGCTCGCTGCTAACGTCGATGCTTCTCAATTGGTCATCAAAGTATTTTCTTTTTTCAATTCTGATTATGTTATACGCTACTCTTCTGAGATTTTTATATTGTTCTCTTTTCCTCCTGTTTCCGTACAAACACATTGTTTATATGCGTAATTTATTTCGTCGAATGCATCTTGGCACTCACCATCAAACCAGTCATTCCTTTTTGCGCCGGGCTTGGTGTCCGATCATCTGTTCTGTCATGGTCTCAATTGCCGCTTTCATTTCCACCCATACCTTCCTTATTTTCAGAAATGTGTTTGATGCGACAGGAGTTTGTTGGTCATCGAGAATCACTGTGAAATTTTTCGCCACAGATATCGTTTGGTGTCGTTTAATGTCAAATTTTCGTAGAGAAAAAAACTTCGCCGTTGACCCAGTAATGATCCGGACGTCTAGTATGCTTGGCTCGAGTTCCAATTTCGTTGGGTTAGAATATGGTCGCTCTAGTTTTGTGTGCTACCATCCAGTTAGACCCAAGTCATTTTATGTATGCATCGATGTGGGATTCCTGCTACAAGCAAAGTCAATCAGGCCCTAGCCATTGTCATTTGTTTCATCATGGAGGCCAATATACTCCAGTTGCCCCAATGAGATAGCTCATTGTCAACCTTTGTGTTGAAATCACGCAACATTATTTTCTTATCACTCGTATTCAATGAGTCGACTAGTCTTTCTAATAGATGATTGTAGAATCTTTTCTTGGTTTCTTTGTATTATTTTTCTATTGAAGCGTATACGTTCATCTCATTGGCTCCCTTAAAATCAACAACGTGCAATTTCTACTTCCTATCCACAATAAATAATAATAATAATCCATCGCACAATAGTCCAAATACGAACTTTGGCATTGAAATTTATTGAGAGGGTATTTCATTGCATGACTGTAACGGAATTTGAGATAATATGGTCAATATCACGCTTAAGCATGTAAATATTGCCTATTTTTCCAATAAGTACCCATCACAGCTGGGTTTGTTGATAATTCGACAGCAGCAACAGAAGCTCAAACTAATGCCGCCATCTAGGCTTGAACTTGGGAGCTGGTACGCAAGCCGAATACACCCTCATCCACTCCTCCACATGGACTGCTATTCACAATAAAGGTCATCCAAAACCTCGCTTGAATATTATGTGCGGTTTCCGTGTCTTGAATATCGCTTCCAATACTGTTAATTTCTTAGATTGCCAGTATGTTTAATTTATATTGACTAGACTGTTGTGAAAAACCTTAACAGCACTAAGGTTGTTCAGTGATCTGAAATTTCAGGATCCAATGCCATATTTTTTTTGGTTACAAGGTTGTTTCCGTGGATCTAATCTATTCCAAGTCTCTGTTGCAGGTTTCAAAACAATATAGGGCGTTGCAGTATGTTTGAAGAAGGTACGAACTTTTTGCTGAGATTGTCACTGATCAACTGAATATTTTATTCAGTGTAGAACACAATGGCGATATTATGATCTTTACCAGTGTGGGTGTGTAAGTAATACACAACACCCTTCGCGGTTTTAATTCAGTAGCAATATACATTTTTTTCACTCTATCGGTACGTTAGTTGATCAGGTTGCCTTCTTCCTCGGTAAGGTTGTCTTCGTGAACATCTTTTTTCCTGAGCATCTTTATGTCGGACAGCTCCTCAGCAGGTGGTGCGTCCGGGTTACAATGTGGGCCTTCATGGTTCGTTAACACTAATGGTTGTGATACTGGTTCACTTGACTTATTATGGAATGTTGACCAAGATCACTCTCCTTCATCGATGTGTGGAGGCTTCGCCAATGGTATGTACCTCCTCATTTGATCAATATGAGCTGATCTGCAGATGTCGTAGACTTTAACCAAATATGCTCAGACTGATTTCTTATTTCTTGATAATACTCTTTAGACTGTGCCTGGCTGCAATCTCTCGTTCTTATTTAATCGCATCCATATCTCTTCTCCGTTTTTAATTTGTTTTGCAGTAGGCGATTCCCTTCATTTCAGACTTATTGCATTCAACAGGAGGCTTCAGAATTTATGATAAATCCCATGGCTTTGTATTCTGCATCATTTCAGCTGGTGCCTTTCCTGTTGCAGTACATGGTGTGTTCCGATACTTGAATAGAAACTAATCCATTAATTTTTGCAATTGAAACGAACACACATCTGGGTGAATTTGTGCTTTTCTTATCTTCGCTATCTGAACTGCTCGCTCTGCCTGGCGGTTGCTTTGGGGATGTTATGGAGGACCTTCATCGGCCGAACACCATTCGTTTTTTGCTGAATTTTAAGGAGGTTCATTATCCATGACAAACTCTACTGGTAGGCCCCAAACTGAACGAATATCCCGATTACAATAAAGTTAAATTGCCTATTCTAAATCCATAGAAAATTAACTGTACGCATAATCTTCATAGAATCACATTATAATAAGCAAGTTTACAACACATCAAGAAAAATATGCGACTAAAAAAGATATTCACATTTGGAATATATTTTTCAGAAAGCGGAAAGACACGGAGGATTCAAATAAATCCAATAGAACAAACTTTAACAATCATAAAATAAATTTTTCATTCCAGTTTTTATTACCTCGTGCACAATTCAAGGCTAAATCATCAATTCTAAACCGCTTATCTCTCTGTCTTCGCTTTCATGTTGTCCGCAAGATGTTTAACGATCAGATAATCCTTTTGACACATACACTCGTATCGTATACAAAAATAGGTTGGCTGAACTATGCAACGTGTAAACATAAGGGCGTAAGCGCGAAACCTGTTTGGATACGGGTTTTTACCATTCCCGTGTGAAAAAGCCCATTGGCAGTCTCGAGAGTGCATCGGCCGCAGCTAATAAAGGACCTTTTTTGTGTATCAATTAGTACCCACCTTTGAATGCGACTTGCTGCTAATGTTGGAATAGCCTTTGTAGTGAATAAAAAGGATGTTCAATAGGTCCGTGAAGGACTGCAGCGATGGTCTGCTGCCTCGGCAGAAGAAGGTGTCGGTATCTGCCGAGAATGCCCTCGTCTGGAGACGCGTGAATGTGCTGGCAGGCTAGCATTGCGGTGTCGTGGGGCGGGTTCATTTCCCCAGCACGAGGACCCACTACAAAAATATTTCGCATTCACGGATTGGACTGCTGGAAATCGAGAGGCGACCGAAGTCGCAAAAAGTGTAGATAACT
This sequence comes from Odontomyia ornata, assembly GCA_963969285.1. Taxonomy (NCBI): domain Eukaryota; kingdom Metazoa; phylum Arthropoda; class Insecta; order Diptera; family Stratiomyidae; genus Odontomyia; species Odontomyia ornata. Next base: position 227,152,651 of record OZ017741.1, read on the forward strand.
ACACAGAGGGAATTAGAGCTTGTAATGAGAACAAGGGGAACCTGAAAAGAAAAGCGAACTTGGGGTGACCTCGTCATTACCCGACGAAGTTCATGGCCCACAAATGAAAGAGGGGCAAACGGGTGATGGTGGAGCCCCTTCGTACCCACCCAACCGGAATAAATCCATATATATATCTTGTTGAAGTGACCAGGTATTCCTCTTCTGAGTGGAAAACTCATACAACTTGAATTGCATGAACTTTCCCATCAGAAGGGGAGTACCCCGGTGACCAATTTATGCCATAGATTTATACAATTTGATTGCATAACTCTATGCCATAAAGAGGCACTCTGCTTGGGCCACTCAACCCACGACGTCACCTGAAACAGAAGAAGGATTAATAAGTACCCGGTGGCTGGCTCATGTTTTGAGGTGGAAGCCTGCCACCGTACCGGGTCCTATACCCGGTTAGAATTTGAAGAAAGGAAAGACCAAAAGATTTCAATTACGCATCATTATTATTCAAAAAAAAAAAAAACAAAAGAAATTTTTACATACATAATTTGCCGATATTTACGTTAAAATTTATTGTTTATTTGCATGTACAATTAAATAATCGCGTCTTTCTCTCATGTATGATTTAGGTAATCAAAATAAATAAAAAAACAACCTCTAAGTTTTCTGACCAATTCAACATGCAAAAAAAAAAGATATATATACCAATATACCAAAAGGGTAACAAAAGACACTTACCCGCAGGGTTCTCCGAGCGCGTCCACTGAAATTTTCATTATTATTTTTAATCGTTATTTACAAATATTACATCGACACATTAAACACTATAAAAAAATTTTTGAGAGAGAGCGTCGAATTAGACCATTAATTTATTTTTATATCCTTCTCCGAAAGTGTTTCAATTGTATAAACAACAAAAAAATTTATGCGATTTTCCGATTCCAAAATATAAGCGCCAAAATTATCTTCTCTTTCAATTCAACACTATCATCAGTCGTTACAGCATTCTAACCTCCTTTCTCTCGGAGATGCATGTGGCTCTATTTTTGCACCCACACGGAACATAAACACTTCGAAATTCGAGTGTGGGAAAGACGGAAACTCTTTCGGGCGCCGATCAAAATGCACAAACGCGTGTGAAATAGGAAACGTGCTGCACCATGCACGCATAAATGAAAAAAATTTGTCACCAAAATTTCGTTTAAATAGTTTAGGTTCACGGGAAAATTAATTAGCCGAAATGCTAGGAAAGTCACAAATTTTCAATCCGTTAAAATTTAGGGCCGTGTAAATTATTGAACTGTGTCGCTGGTTGATGTTTGAACAATTCGAAATTGCAATTTCCCACGCGTAAAATCCACTTCAAAACGCCGTAACTCAACTCTCAATTCCTTATCCCGCAAACATTGAACAGGCGAGGAAGGGAAACGTTTAATTTTGGGTCAAGATAGAGATCGACCGCAGTGGCACACTGTTATATTAACCGGTCACAAGAAATCTTGATGTCAACGGTCAACACTTGTTTTATTCAGAAACATTCCAAAATTGAACGCAAATCAGACCGCAATAAAATTTCATATCAATTAAAGCACTTCCTGATAATTTGTCTGATAAATCATTTTCCTGACTTAAATTTCACTTCAATATGTCATTCACAATTTTAATATTCCATTTCGATTACAATTTATTTTGTACACTTCCATTTCATTTAACTATTTTAAAACAATCTTTTCACGCTAATTAATTTATTTTGTACACTTCCATTTCATTTAACTATTTGAAAACAATCTTTTCACTCTAATTCTTATCACATGAACAAATTAAAATTCAGCTGAGAAGATTAAATGCAATCGATTGAATTTTGCTGCACTCCCCGCGTCCACGCGCGTTCGCAGTTGCAACTCGACTCACCCGCACGTCCACTTGACACTCATGCCAATCTATCCACAATAGATAGCGCGTGAAACTCTCATTTTACCGCTTAGCCAGTTTCCCGAACGATTCATCTGTTGCATTTGATATTGGTTATATGTGTATTGGTTTTTCCATTTTCAATTCGCCCATTATTTCCCCAGTTGTCATGAATTGTTGCGGGTTGATAAATACAAGATTTGCAAGATTCGATGGCAAATTTAATACGGTGGCATCGTGTGATCCTAACGATTTTAATACAGTTGTTGTGGTTGTTTGTGGATCACCTGATTGACTTATTGTCACAGAATTTTTGTAAATCTGCCGCTGATATCATAGGCGATGAGATTTGTATTTGCATGATTTGTTGCTGAGGTTGTTGTTGCTGCTGCATATCTTGTTGCACCGAAATGAGTTGCGTTTGGTTTTGTGTATCATCTGTTATTGGTTCGTTTTTAATTTGAGGCGACATACTGTTGCTTTTTTTAACTTTGATAGTGTTCGCTACGGTTTGCCCATTTTTCTCATGCATAATCTTGTGCTGAATATAATACATTTTCACGACGAAACTCTTGTTACAAATTTCGCATACAAATTGGCCGCTATTATTTCCTTGTTCCGTGTGAGTTCTTTTGTGTTTGTTAAGATTATCCTTTCGTGAGAAGAACTTCTGACAAAGATCGCAACTAAACATCTTTTTACCCGTATGCGAGACTATGTGTCGCATTAGATGTTCTTTTCTACTAAATGCCTTGTTACAATCTCCCTCATTGCATTTAAATGGCCTTAAACCTGCATGAAGCTTCCTATGCTGTGCCAGATGTTCCTTCTTCTTAAAAGATTTACCACACGTGGAACACTCATTCGCTGGAGGTTGATTCGCCATTGTACCGTCTTGTTGTTGAGGTTGCTTCGCCACAACCGTTACCGTAGCGTTACCCACTTTCGCCTTCTGTTGCATTTGCACTTTTTGTATGTGTTGCTGATTTTGCTGTACTTGTACTTGCTGCTGGGTGGTTTGGGTTTGTTGAATACCAGGTTCGGTTTTTATCTTAACATTCTGATTATTGATTCTATGAACCGTTATTGCACTTAAAGGTTTATGGGTGAGGGTGGTTCCTTGCGTCGACGTCGCTACCGAATTGGGAATGGTGGTGATTTGCAGCTTCGGCAGGTTTTGCATTGTCTGGACAGTTTGTTGTTGGGACTGAACTTGTTGGATTGTTATGCTCGCTGGTTGCTGATGGTGGTTTTGGAGGGCTGTGTATATGAACTGTTCATTGGTAGATGTCGATGCATCCATACTACTTAACATATGTGTTATTGTTTGTTCTTGCTGCTGTTGATAAGTCTGCGTCTGTTGTTGAGGTTGTTGCGGAGTAAGCGATATGGAGGCAGGTAAGCCAGTTGGGGTCAACTGCACAATTTGCTGACCATCGACGGTGGTTATTTGTGGCTTCATTTGTAAATGATACGTTGTGAGCAGCACCAGATTTTTTGTATCAATCTGAGCAACAATTTGTTGGTCGGAATTGCAATCCTTAATAGTAATTGGTAAATAGCATTTGTTCGAAGGTAAGAACTTCACATCTTGCAATGAAACCGTTTTCAGCGCATTTTGCTGTGTCGTCGTTTGCATTGGAATTATTTGAGTTTTTTGTTGAGCCGGCGATGAAGTTAACACAATATTGTATTTGGGTTCCTTAATTTGTTTTGACGTGTCTTGAGTTGTTGCGAGTCGAATTGTTTGCGGTTGTTGAATTTGTACCGTTTGTGGTGCAGGTGGATTTTTTTTCTTCGAAATCGGTGTTACTTTGATATTAGGCTTCATTTTCAGGAATTCGGCAAGGGAATTATGCTTCATCTGCTTTTATTCTGGGATAGATTAACAACTGGATTGCTAGAAAAATCATTTTGCGGAAGTACCACCGTTATATTATTTACTTGTATAATTTCTGCATCCTCCTCGATTACTACACCTTATTTGATGCCAAATCATTTGAATTGGCCGGTTATCAGTGACCAGTGTAAACATACGCACATTAAGGTATTTGTGAGATCCTAGTACTGCACATACTATCGCCAGCGCTTTTTCTGACTGTATTTTCGTTGTGTCTCTGACAATAATTACGTGAAGCGAATAACATAGGTCGATCAGTTCATTAAAGCTCCTCCAACTGCATATGAACTCGCATCCGCCATCCCAATAACTTCTTTATACGGGTCGTAAGGCACTATTACTTGATTATCAGACAATATTTCTTTGCCTTTTTGAAAAGCCTTACTGCATTTACTGGATCATTCAAATTGATTGCCCTTGCGAAGTTGATCATAGAGTGGCTTTGATTTCGTTAATAACATTGGTAAAAATCGATTTAAAAATTTAACAATCCCAAAAATGAGCGCAGTTGCTGCACATTTTCTGGATTAGGTGCCTCTATAATTGCCTTTGTTTTCTCATTCATTGGATGCTTTCCGTTTTCATCTATTCGATGTCCCAAATACTCAACACTCTTTTCCAGGAAAATGCATTTATCGAACTGACTTTCACGTTGAATTTCGAAAACAGCATTCACGATATCGTGGCAGTGTTGTTCATCTCGCCCAGCCACCAATATGTCGTCAAAGTAACAAGCAATGTGTTCCAGTCATTTTAGTATACTAGCCAGTTTCTTCTGGAGGAGGGCTGATGCAGCTGGTATTTTGGGTGTGAAAACGTTGTACCGGCAAATTCCAATATGGGTATTTATCGTAAAACATGGCAATGACTTCTCACCAATTTTTAATTGCTGAAATGCTCCTTTCAAATCGATTCTTGGGAAGAACTTCCCACCTGCTAATGTTGCGAAAGTATCTTCTGCCGTCGGCATCGGATACGCGTTGAGCTCAATAACTTTGTTTAGTATTTGCTTAAAATTGATGCACACATGAAACCCACCCTCCTTCTTTGGTACGACTATTATTGGGCTGGCCCAATCACTATGGTCAATAGGTTCCAAGATGCCCTTTCGTTGCAAATATGCCTTCTCATATACTGGCATTGCATTAGATTTCAATTCTATGTTCACCGCATGATTTTTAATGCACGTTCCGTCGTCTGGTAACATATCGATGATAGCGTCAACAGCGACATCGTTTATACACACGTAAACTTTCAAAGCATCCTTCTGTGCAATTGCCAATACGTATGAATCGCTTCCGATTTACTACTACTTTGTTTTTTGACAACGGCGTCTATTTTCTTCCCATTCTGTGTGAATATTTTTGCAAGGTGCCCTCGCTCACCACACTTATAACATGTATAGAATCTCTCTTTGCATTTTGGTTCTTCGTGATTTTTACCACCACAATGTTTGCAAGAACCATACTTTTTATTTTGATTTGACATCAATAATGCATCCACAGATGTATTTGGCGAATGCATCAACTCAGATTGACTGGATGCAGTCTCCATTGACAATGCTCTTTTTGTTGCTGAGTCCCGCGTTAAATCCTCCTCCGACAAATAAAAACGCTGCTGTATATCTTTGTTCAACACTCCACAAACTAGCCTGTCTCGTAACGCCTCCGACAAAAACAAATTAAGTTCGCATTTTGCTGCTGACCTTTTTAACTGCAGCAAATAATCACGTAAATTTTCTCCAGGTTTCTGATTTCGTTCGTGAAATCTCTCAGCAATTATATACGTCTTTTTTCCGTAATGTTCGATTAACTTGAGCTTTATCTGGTCCTATGTCTTGGTGTTCACAATGTCTGGTGCAAATAAATTTTCCAACACTTCGTAAGCAACCGGCCTAATATATGTAACTATCATCGAAACTTTTTTTTCGCTGTCAATCACATTAATCGCCAAAAACTGATCAAATCTTCCTTAATACGTTTTGATTTTATCATCCGCAGGGTCAAACTGCTCCATGAATCCTATTATTGGCGCAATTTCGGATTCAATCCCATCCTCGTCACCAAGTCTTATGTTTGAACAAGGTACGAACTATTCACTTAGACTGTCAGTGATCAACTGACTATTTTATTCGGTATAGAACCCAATGGCGATACAATGCTCTTTACAAGTTTGTGTGTGTAAGTAATACACAACACAGGATAGGGAACTTAGCACGTCGCCCAACCTCCATTCCAGCGGCATATTTATCACTTTTAATTCCGTTATCAGACGCGAAAGCCTCACCTTCGTCCTCTTTGGTCAGCTTTTTTTTTAAAAAAAAAAGCTGATTCAAATCTTCCTAAATATGATTTTATTTTACCACCCGCAGGGTCAGACTGCTCCATGAATCCTATTATTAGCGCCATTTTGGGTTCAATCCCATCCTCGCCGCCAAGTTTTATGTTTGAACAAGTACAAACTATTTACTTAGACTGTCAGTGATCAACTGACTATTTTATTCGGTATACAACGCAATGGCGATACAATGATCTTTTCAAGTGTGGGTGAGTAAGTAATACATAACACAGGGTAGGGGACTTAGCATGTCACCCAACCTCCATTCCAGTGGCATTTATTACTTTTGATTCCGTTATCAGATGCGAAAGCCTCATTTTCGTCCTCTTAGATCAGCTTTACAAAAAATCAAAGCTATCAGCTACCACCACAAGGATGTATAAGTAAGGCTTAGTAGCCAAGCTGTAGTTTTATTTGCAGTTATTGACATTTCTCGGCATTTAGTGCCCCATATTTGGGGAACAAGTAAACGCAATATACCACTCCAAGACCATTCACTACCATTTGTCGCCACTGAAAAAACTCATCCCAGAGCATAAATTCCAAGAATGGTCAGTTTGCGATGGGCATGAAACCCACTCTACCGTTGCTTGGTGAGCAACACCACGAAATGAATTCGCCAACGTAACACCCTGAAGAATTTGGTGTTGTAGCCAGCTGGGCTCCGAATACTGCTAATTTCCAGGCATTGGGTTATAGATAGATAGTTTTCTGCGGGTACCAAAATTCAACGAATGTCACAAAAAATTTTGCTATAAATGAAAGGGGTACTTACCCATCATCTGCCACGAGCGCTCGTTGATGGTGTGGGCTAATTACAATGATGCTATATTCTTAATTTTTAATTGACAAATTAGGCACATTTATAAAGGGTGATTCATAACAAGTGTACTCGTACGCATGTGAATGGGCCTTAAATCTTATTTATCACCAATTTCAGGTCCATATATTGACAGATTATGACAGTTTGGTCTTTTCAAATTCTAACCATGCATCATACACATCAACCAAACGTTTTATAATTGTTAAAACTTATTACAAAAATAATGAATCGCCAGTGCAAACATTTCGCGCTCTACGTGAATCGAATAGTTTCACAAAATGGACCCATAAATTGGCCCGCGAGATCGTGTGATATGACTCCCTTTCCTTTGGGAATTTCAGAAGGATCGTATTCACGCTGATGCTCGCCAGACTACTGAAGCATTCAGCAGTCATCGAAAATTACAATCTTCGTTTGATAGTCTGTAAAGCAGCACAAAGTGCACATATACCCTAAGTAATGTTTAATATTGAATTGGAAGGGACCAAGTTTTTATAATAAATAAACATTACAGCTCAATCTTTACAAAAACTATGTTTTTTCAACAAAAATGTGTATCACCCTTTACTTGTTAAATTTTTTTTTTAATGGGAGAATAATGCCCAGTTACACATTGATTTTTGTTTTTTTTTGGTTAAATTGAAAAATTTTACACATTTATTTGTTATAGTTATTGCTTGACAAATTCGCTGAATATGTACGTTCGTTTGTTTACAGACAATTAATTAGCCCAAAACTGCTCGTAAAACCTCGCATTAAAATGTATGAAATACTTTATCACGGTTACGTACGTCAATAAAATATATTCATAGTATATAACAATGCTGGTGTTCGATAAACCCGGTCATACCAAGGCACGAAATAAATATCAAAACACGTTCTGTGTGGTGTTTCTGCAACGTGAACGTCATTGGCTGCTACAATCAGGCATACTCGCGGCTATGACGTTAAGCAGCCAAGCTTCGCGATTGTATGTTGACATACGATAACTAGATTAACTCCGTTTGAGTTTGATGATTCATGAGAACACTATTTTACGTCTTGTTGATGTAGTTACTTTAGTAGATATCGTTAACAAATTTCTGAGGAGAAACTCATGGCCCGAATGATGGTGGCATCTCAAATGAAGCAAACGTATCGTCAATACGCAATTGAGCCGACCAAAAGCAGGCTACAAAAATTTTCGTAATATGTTTCCCTACAGGTTCAAACAATTTTCTTCGCAGAGGAACTGCTCCTTGTAATAAATGGCTTTTAGGGGCCAGAATCTGCACTCTTTTTGGCCTATCCCAAATCAATTTATTGCGAATCGCACCGCATGTCACTTGACAAAACACCCACTTTGGACTTAATATTGTGCCTGTACGAGGCAAAAGTGAATTCACTTACTTATTGTTTTAAAGCGACCATCCAGCAATATTTTATTAAAGCTTTACAATTTTAAGAACAGCAGGAAATTAGCCCTTTTTCATTGCGCGTTGAAGAGTATTTTTTCGCTTGCCAGCAGGGTTCGCACGGATTGCGGCCTGTATCGTGATCGAAAGCAGACTCCTCGATCTTCTCAAGCAGATCTGCCTCCTTTATTATCGTTACCAGCGTAGTCTCAACGTCGCAACGGTGCTTGGTGATGAGCCTCTTGCTCATCTACTATAGATTGCATCGGAAATGCAATCCGTGGATGAGCGGCATTATATCGGTGTTGTCATGTCCAAATGTCCGAGAATAATATATAGAAAAATTTACATCATAATAAAAAGATAAATATCATAAAAATATAAATGTGAAGACAAATTTAACTATAATATATGAAAACAAAGAAATTTAAAATTTATATTTACAATGAAAGTATTTTTTTTTTTTTATAATTTATAAAACTATAAATAAGAATAATAAAATTTTTCAAATCTGCAATTAAAATTTGTATCCATGCAACGTCGGTTTTTGAGCAGTTTGCTTAGGTGACTGCTCGATTACTACAGTTTTGTAAATGAATACAAAACCCTTAAAATTTTTAATAAAAACTTCTTAAGAATCGACGCCATAAATTTGGACGCTTTGCAACTATGTAAATAGCCGTGTAATCTCCTCAATACACATTCCCACCAACATCACTACTATGTACGCGTTAAAATTCCTCCATCTGTTAGACGGCTTATTTTCTTTAAGTTAATTAAGGACATACTAATAATTATGAAATTGTACCTTCTAAAAAATGCAATACTCAGTATTTTAACAATGCTTAACTCCTTGAACATTTATTTGCGTACATTTAGCGCTGAATTTTAGAAGCAATACAAATGCTAAAACGATACTAAACCTTTTTTGATCACTTCAGTTGGTTCGTACAAATAAATTATGGTTTCTCTTACAACATAGAAAGTCCGACTAATGATGTTCACTCGTTCGAATATCGAGCAGTTATGCTATGCTATTAAGGATATACCTACTGACCATCACCTTCTAGAGTACGTTTACAGTAGTGTTGAATGTATTAGACATTCCATTTTTTATATTTTGAAGTTGATAGGACATGCTTTTATAGTCTTTGAAATTTTTATAAACACATCATTAATTTTCAAAAGCAACTCATTTGTTCGCCTGTTTTCAGTGATGCAAAAAGGCGAAGGCAAGTCATGTTACTATCGGTTTTTAACAAAAGGCCAACAATGGATATGGCTGCAGACTCGTTTTTATATCACCTACCATCAGTGGAACTCAAAACCTGAATTCGTTGTGTGTACTCATCGTGTAGTTAGTCATGCTGACGTAATGAAGTCATTGAGAAATAATAATTCTGGAGCTAATTCAGGAAACCTTTCCACGCCAAATGTCAAAGAACTGGATGATAACGATAGCATTGAAAAACATATGCAAACATCCTCATCGATGGTTCCAAACTCTCCCTGGAGTTCGAAAAGTTCCAGAGCGTCCCGTTTTGGAGGATCTCCTACTGTAAAAAGTCGGACCAGGCACTCCAACTATCAGGGCAATGGTTCGGACTCTACCTCAATATCAGCAGATTCAGTGGTGACGCAGTACAGCTCGGTAAGTAGGCCTAATTGTCCCCAAGTAGTAGTTGTTTGGATAACAACTTTGCTTTTGTAGCGCTCACGTATGAGAGCACCATCTCAAAATCAACTGAAAATTACGGCACAACATCAAATGCAGCCAATCTCTAGTCATATGTCCCAGCAAATGGGTAGTCCTCAAATGACACAGCTTACAAATCGGGCCTTACCAGCTCCAACGGTCCTCGGACCTCCATTTCAGGAACCTCCTCAGCACTTGGCGGCAATACCTATGCAACCCGTGATTGCTCTTCCATTCCCTGCAGGTGCCGTTATATCTCATGTTCCCGTTTCAAATGTAAGTAGCACAGCGGTATGTTCTTTCATAAAAAAATATTGAATTAACCACTAATTTTAATTTGCAGCCTCATACTGACATACCGCCTGGAGTTGTAATGAACACTTCACAGTCTCAAATTCAAGTGCAATTGCAACGAAAACACGAAGAGTTAGAACAGTTGATTAGCAAACAAAAGGAAGAACTGCGCCTTGTCCGCGAACAATTGATGATGGCAGGCTGTGGATTGCTTCCGTCTATAGTAAATGTGCCAATGTCGTTTAGCAACACGCCAAATAGTGATAGAATTATAACCAGTAATGTTACCGATCTAGTACCACATCATCAACACCAATTAGTGCATCCGGCTCATATGGCCATGCCCCAACTCCCTTCAGTTGATATGCAACCGCATCAAGGAATGGATCCAGTTGAATCTCAAAGAGTAGATGTTGCAAATTTGGGACCACCGACTTCAGCGCAAGACGAAGAAATGATATCGTACATGCAACTCACGCCGGTTCCTGTGACGCACTTGCACCATTTAAGGATTCCGACTGGAAATCAAACTCCCGGTCATCCACAACCTAATCCTGATCATCAACAGCAATCGCAACCTTCTCAAATACAGCAAATGTCCATATCGAATGAGATTGAAGTTTTACCTTATCAAATGTCCCAAGAGCAATCGCAAATTCTTTTCAATGCTCCCAATTCACCAGGACCCAACTGAAATTTGTGTGAGTTTTAGTTACTAAATTGGTACAAAAGGGCTTCAGCTTCAACACATTTTGATTCGAAGCAATTAAAACTCTCCCACTGTAGAGCTACACGCGAGGATTACACGATTAGATTGTAAATAAATTGCGGTAAGACAGGGTAACTAGTTTTTAGTATATTCAATACATAAATGTTTTGTACACTTTTTTTTAACACATACATGCCGAAACGGTAATATTTTAAGAGTATATATTATAGTGTTTGTACAATAATCGTCTTATCCGTTTACAGATAAAAATGAAAAATGTATGCTTATAATGTTAAAAATTTTGTAATTTACACTTTGAATAAATGAATCGTTTAGAACGGATGGTAAATAAGAAAAAAAAAAAGAATTTGCAGACGTTTGATAAATGTACCTACTGTAGGCTAGTCTCTGAAATGGTTTCAAAGAATGTTTTCGAATTGTTAATACTTCCGTATACATAGTGATAATTATTATTTTTAAATTGTATTTTATAATGTAATGTATATCTTGAGAGAAATTCTAAGTGTGAATACAATATTGTACATAAATTGCAAAATATTGTTTTTTTTCATCCCTGCAACATTGAAATAATCTGGATGCATATAAAAATATTCCACATAACACTGTCGAGAGTTTCTTCTAAGTTAATGACAGCTTCGGTTGAAGTACTGGCAGATATATACTACAGAATCTGAAACCATTAAGATTAGTCCAACGCCTTTTACTTCAAAGAAATATAAAGTGATTATCTCTTGAAAGTTTGGGTATTAAAAAAATCCAAATATTCATAACGGTCTCCTCCATGTTTTTTCTAACCAAACATGGTCCAGATTGCTTTTTGCGCTGTGATATTTGCCACATTTGCAGACAATAAGGGTCTTTACCATCATGGGCCCGCTAGCCACAGTCTGCTCGAATTTTTTAGGAAGAACACATCTGTCCGCGCTCACCCTAGTTCCGTACAGAAACTAGCACAATACCAAAGCAAGAAAAGGAGTATAGTTTGATAGCTGAAAGGGATTTGCTTACGTATCAATAGGGTTATATATTTATTTACTTTCAAAGAAATACTCTAAGCAAAAGTAAGCAAGTTATGCGAAAAACTAAGCAAAAGCTTTAAATCCTTGCCAAAAACAATTATATACAAACAGGTGGGGCAGGAGAGTTCTACTTTATTATTCAGGATCTTGGCCGTATTTTTATCATTCATCGAAATACAGCCATAAACAAGTGCAAATACCACATCGACAATTGTTAGTAAAGGAACCGCCCCGTGATGGCAAAGATAGTTAGCTGTCAGCAATCTTACGCTTACCCAGGCATGACATTTCCAGCGAAGTGCATTAACCTCGCTCGCTTAGTCAGCATTGCACCCTTTGAGGAACAAGATAAAACCGGAGTGGACATCCATATGTACACGTTGTCGCAAATACCCCTGCGACCGCTTACCTTACTACGTGTCTTTATGCACCTACCCCTGCGACCGTGATTCTAAAGCTAGTTAAGTGGAACCCAATGGGTTGTCACATGAAAGTAAACAAACGCTTATGCACTTGTAAATATGATTTTATTGCAAACAACACTTCACAGAACAAGAAAATAGCATTGAATACAAATAAAGCATTATGGCTACTTCGGATAGAAAAAACTTTCGCATCGATAACCCATCGTTTTCTAGCAATAACGCACATTACATTTTTAATTGTGTTCCTCGCTCCGATTTACAATGTCACTCCTTAAAACGTTGTTATCCCTAAACCAGGTGTAATATTACTTTCACTACAGTCTATATGTACCTTCGGACACTTTCTCGAACCGAAAAAACGACTAAATTCCGAATCGTATCTCACGCGACAGGTAAATTTCGCGTCCATGTTTAGTCGTCAAATTGACAATCTGGCTCTCGAGAGGAGAAATTTTGGAAATTATTGGAAATGAAATGACAATCATGCTCAGAAGGTGGTCGTATCATTTTCTATGGAGCTTATATGAGCATAGCCTCTCCATTTGTTCCGTTCCTCAAAGATTGCACCACTGCTATTTGTACCAACTTGCCACATCCCAATCTTTAATTCATTTACAACTAAATGTATAGCTAAATATACAAATATTATAATGTTAAAGGAACGATTTATTCAATTTGTGTAAGAAAAGTAAACCTACACGTTTTGTATTAAATGGATTTTTAATTATTCTATCCCACCAACGGGGAACTTTAATACAGAATGGAAATTATCTGGAAGAGGATTAAATTATAAGACTTTCATGAAAATTGTACAGGGTTATCCATTTCGTGGTAGGAAAGTATAACCCTGCCATTTGACATCTGTCAGAATCAAATGTCATCCAACGCGTGTGTTTTTTAGTTGAAGGTTTGCCATATAGAAATATGGATCGTTTAACAAACGAAGAACGCGTTAAAATTATTAAATTTTATTATAAATATGGTGACTCTGATGTATCAGCATTTAGGGCTTTACGAGCCGATTACGGTCGACACAATCGACCTACACAGCAAACAATTTCGAACACAGTGAGAACATTTGAAGAGAATGGATCTCAAAATCCTCAGGTGATCGCAAAAAGGCCTTTGCATTTGGAAAAAGTGACCGTTAGGTGTGGATTATGGTCGGATGGTGTTATTGCCCGTATTTTTTTTTTTGAAAACTATCAAGGAAGAGCCATAACAGTCAATTTTGACCGCTATGGACGGATGTTAACCAATTATTTTTGGAGAAAAATTGAAGATTTTGATCTGGAGAACATCTGGTTCCAACAGGATGGAGCCACAAGCCACACAACACAGGCTTATCAAGCACTTTTGCAAGAGAAATTTCGAGGACGCGTAATTTCGAGATTGAGTGGTGTCAACTGCCCCGCAAGATCCTGCGACTTAACACCCTTGGATTTCTTTTTAGGCGGCTATGCAAAAGATCGTGTTTACGCGAACAATCCCCAAAATCTTGAGCAATTGAAAACCAATATTCGTGAAGTTATGGAAGAGATATTGCCGAAAATGTGCCGAAAAGTCATTGAAAATTACCTCAAAAGGATTGAGGCCTGTAAGAGGTCCCGTGTAGTTTATTTGAATGATGTTGTACTTCGTGTATAATGGCAAGATTTAAATAATAATTTTGTTTCTATCTGAATATTTTATGTGTTTTGTTCAGCTTTACTTTCCCAAGCGTAAAATGGATAACCCTATACTTTTATTGGGCAGAGATCTTAATGAGTCTAACATTTTATCGTATATAGTGATTTTTACTTAACAAAATTAATAGTTATACTATATACATACTTATTCTTCAAAACAGGATCGCTGGAACTATTCAAACAAATATGATTTACAAAATCAAAAAAAAAAAATCGTGAAAACTGTCATAGATTAATAAAAACGTTGAACTTAATATTATGTATAAGGAATGCTTCTGCTTTTTTTATTGTACATTGAATGTACTAAAATCAACTGAAAAAATATATATGGATGATGTTCGCACAATGCCTTTTGAAAATTTGGTTTTGATAAGTGTAGAATGACATATCGAAAATCAACGCTTGCAATGTCCTCTATAGCTGGAAATACAAAACCATTCACCCTTTTGTTTGCTCTGAGATACGTCACTTGACATTCAGTTAAATTATATTTAATAAAAACTTTGGAAACATAATGAACAACCGATTTCTTCTTTTCAAATATTGATAAGAACGAAATCCTCAATGTTTTTTTCAGATTTGGAACGTCAAACTCATGTCCTCCACTTTCTGCATCAGATTCTTCATCCTCGACTTTATCACTTATTATCAACTAATTTACACTAGAATCGGATATGACATTAGCTTCAAACAAGGATGTATTATTTTCTTTTTAGGCTCTTTAGTTTCTGTAAGAGCCTATAAATTATTTGCCCTTTTCGGTTCTTTGGCCTTTCTGCTTCATCTACAGGGTGGGCCATAAGGGTGTTGGCGGTTTAAATATTCGATTTAAAAAAAACTACGAAACATAACACAAATATATTTGTATTGTTAAAAAGTAGAAGCATAGGAATTTTTAAGACTTAAAAATAATGTTGTCCAAATGGCTTCCCTCGGCTGCTTGGCACTCTTGGAACCGAAGTCGCAAATTTTGGAAAACTCGTTGAAAAGTTGTTCTCGGTATTTTGTTACTTTCCTGAATAATATTCCTCTTCAGCTGCTCTAAATTGGTCGGATTATTCTCGTAAACTACCGATTTGAGGTAGCCCCATAGAAAATAATCGCATGGAGAGATGGGGGCTACGTGGGGGCCATTCAATATCCCCCCTTTTCGAGATGAGTTTTCCGGGAAAAACATTTTTCAGCAGCTCTATGGATACCCTAGCCGTATGACATGTGGCCCCATCCTGTTGAAACCACATCCTCGAGGTATTGCCTTGAAGTTCTTGCAAAGCTGGCACCAAAAAGTCTGTTATCAATCAATCGCCAACACCCTGTATGTATTTAACTTATCGTTCTTTCCTTTTCTTCTTATAACATTTGTAGGCGATTTTTTCTGGCGTGTCAGTATAAGCTCTGGATCTCCCCTTTTTAGGATATTGAAAAATCATTTTACAATACCCTACTAAAATCGTGTCCGTCCGTCCGTGTGTCACACCACTTTTTCTCGCAAACGACATAAGCTAGAAACATAAGATTTTGTAAGTGAGTGCAAAGTGACGCCTTCTTCGAAATTTCACCGCGAAAAGAAATTTATAAGGTCTTTAAGGGGGTCTCCCCATATAGGGGAGCAGCCCCAAATTTTTTTTTTCATTGCATGTAGGCAAATGAATATCAAATGAAAGGTCTTAATGAGAACTTTTCAAAACAGGTCTTAAACCAACTTGTTTTGATTTGAGGGGTGTAGGGGAAGGGGAAATGTACGAACATTTTGGGACACCTTTGACCCGAAAAATCTGAAAAAAATCACAAAGATGTAACTTTAGGAGTACAAGGGCAACAAATACCTCAAAAGTCGCAATTGCGTCAACTTTGTTAACAATAGTACATTTTATAAATTTTACATGTTTGCCTATAAAATCAAGATGTGACCCTTAAATTTCCCAAAAGCTACAATTTAAGCTTTTTAAAAGTAATTGCATGTAATCCGAAAAGCTAAGTTACAGCCGATTGAATATTTAACAATTCCAACAGCATTAACACGTGATACTAGGGAGATACACGTTTGCAACGGACCTAGACCCCACAAATATGTAGGAATTTTGATAAAAATTTTAGAAATGGTTTGTAATATTGATGGGTTATCATCACTAATCAAGCAACGGGGTCAAAACACTTGAAACAAAATGTTGGCGAGTTTAAAATCATAATAACCAGGATATAATTTTTCGAATTCAATTTATGGAATCTGTATATTAGTCAAGTTTTAATTTGCAGAATATATTGTTTGATTTCCTAATTATTTTACAATATCCTTCTGGCAGGAGCAATCTCCTACTACTTCAACTTGTCTTTTCGCTCAAAGTCTATTTTGGATAAAGTCGTACTGCTGCTAGAGCACAATGTCAATGTTAGTTTAAAAGCCAGACGGACCAGCATTTGGATGTGGTGAAACAATGAGAGGTGGAGTCACATTTGCAGCTATATCTAATTAATTGTCTCAAGGGTCTGCTAGTCCCTTGTCTCCGTCATAGCTTTCATCAATTATTTCATTTATTTCACTTCTTTCAAGCTCCACAAAATTTACTTACTATCTTCTTATTTCTTGGCTATTTGCTTTGAATTCTTCTTGGGAGATCCCACTAGAAATTTTTGTAGGCGCAAAATCATCCGTACCAATTGCAAGTCTATTGAATGGCCAAATTTTTGGCTTTGAAAAGCCACTAGTGATATTTTTGGGTGAAAAAGATTCCAAGAAAGCAGATTTTGAAACATAAAATATTATATAGTGTGATTCATAAGAAGTGTACACATTTTTGTCGAAAAAAAACATAGTTTTTGTGAAGATTGAGCTGTAATGTTTGATTATTATAAAAATTTAGTTCCTTACAATTAAACATGAAATATTACGATGATTGTAATTTTCGATGAAGAAGAGAAAAATTGGGCAAATGAGTTGCTAACTTCTTGAGGAGAAGAAACCTCTGCACTATTCCAACGGATGTTACTAGGACTGGAAGAAGAGGATTTCAGCGACCTTATATAAGACCAAAAAGGCTTTGTATTATTAGCCACAAGAGAGCTATCCAGACTAATGAAATAAGTCTTCAGAGAATATCTGATCTCTTTTTTGGCAATAGCACGCAGCCTGCTAAAATAAGATCTTGCTTCAATAGTGCCGAGTGTTTCAAAGACACGATGTGCCTTGTCTTTTGCTCGTAAGGCACTCAGAACTCACTTTGAAGACCAAGGCTTTTGATTTGCTTTACGGGATGTCTGAAGAGGCGTAAAACGTAAGCAGGAGGAAGAACAACACCTGTTGCTGTTACTATTCCACAAAATTTTACTAGCTCTCCACGTTTAGCAGAAAAAATTTGTCCTACTTGCCTCTGCGTTTTTTTCAGCAAAAAATTTATGCGTTGATAAAACTGTGATAATGTCTGTTTCACCTAAATTTATTTTACGGTCAGTTGTGAGTGTGTAATGTAACATAACACGCTCATAATTGTCAAAAAAATCAGCCACTGCGGTTTTGTTAAATGCAAAATTTCTTGCTGTACATGCATTTTCAGGCATCCTTAGACTGAGCTCCTGATTCCTCTTTTAAAATCCTGCTGTCCAGTCTTTTTCTGCGTGTTTACTTTTTTATATGATTCTGGATATTTGCTTCCCGAATATTTTGCGTACTCATAAGGCAATGTCAAAAGTTGCTGCAAGGATAGCCCAGAATGCATCTTGCTGCAAATTAGCAAACAATCGGAGAACGCTTTCCCTTGCTGGGATGTAAATACCTGAGCAATAGTATTCTTTGATCTACATAAAATAGAATATGATCTACTCAATTTTGTCGAGTTCCAAGTTAGATGCCACGCTTATCACCGATTTGTATTCTTGGAGCTTTGTTTTCCAGTTTATGCAGCTGGTCTTCAAAATCGTCAAAACTGAATAAAATATTTTATTTGCAAGCCGTATTTTTCGGCGTATTTCGTCTCTTTTATGACCTGTTTTCGTTATTTTGGTACCTAAATACACAAATTTGCCAACATTTTCGATACTGTATTCGCCAAGTGTGATATTTTCCTCGACTGCGTCATGAGCTTTGTTTTATTTTCATTGATTTGTAGCCCTACTAGTT